>JAJOOD010002746.1:0-28057 GCA_029582525.1 Solanum tacnaense
TATATATATATATATATTTATTTATTTTTATTTTTTATTTTTATTTTTTATTTTTTTTGTAGATTTTCAATATTATAATTCCTATCATATTTTGATTCCTAAATGCATATATCTAACCCGTGCAGATATATGTATCTCAAATTTTGGCCTTTGGGTAAAAAGCATTTTATTGATTGTCACTAAACTATAAGCCCATTGACTACAAAAGATTTTGGCCTTTGGGTAATGAAGTATATTCATTATATTCACATCTTTCTATCTTATTGTCTCTGATATCATAGGTTATTTGATTTAGTTGACAATGTATTCCTGCTTTTGCTTTGGAAACACATAATACATATATATATATATAGCTGTTAATATGGGCCCCACCCCATCCGGACTAATTCATACAAGCTTTGAAATTTGGCGGGCCAGGCCGGGCTAACCCATTTTTGGTATGGGCCAGAAAATGATTGGCCCAGCTCACAAGTACATGGGCTACGGGCTTTGCCGGGTAAATCCTCTTTTCTTAAAAGTATATTTTTTATGATTTTTTAAATTAAATTATAATTTAAAAATATTATCATAAATATTGACAAGACAATATTACATGGTGTTAGTGTTACTACTTGTTAATCAAATCCACAAATAAAATTATCTTTATAATATTTATTAAGTTTGATTTCAAGTAAAAACATAAATAGCTGAATAGAAATATTAATCTAATTGTTTTCCAATGATCATAATAAACACAAAAACTATGACAATATTCCGTTGGCTATGGCCGATGTAGTGACTCCCTAGAAATTTTAGGGAATTTTAATTTTATGTAGTACATATTTTATAAATATAATTTATATTTAAATTGTAATATTTCAAACTTTAAACAGATTTTGAGTTTAGACTCTTGTTATTTTTAATACTCTATTTTATTTTTATTTTTTAATTTTTTTTTTGGCCCACGGATCGGCCCTATCCATATTTCTCAAACCCCAAAAATCGACAGGCTTATTCAGGCCGGGCTAAAAATCCCTTTTCTTTAATGGGCTCCAAAAATCATAATCCATCCCTATCAAATCACGGGTGAAGCCAGGCCGGCTCAACGGGCCTAACCCATATTGACGGCTCTCTCTCTCTATATATAAATTATAATTTTTTACTGTGTCTTTGATTTTCAGATAAGATAAAATATTGTATATACACAGTTACATACTTTCTGCTACATTTTGATTTTCAGATTAATTTAGGCTAATTAATCCAAAGTTCAATCCAAAGAAAGTGAAAGGAGCCCCAAATTATTGGGCTTTTTAGACGGGTCCATAGTTCAAAGTTAATTGAGAAAACTACATAAATAAGCCATAAAATAAAAAATAATTACAAGTTCATACCCAAACCCAAAGTAACTCCAGAAATGCCTATTCTTTCATAAATAATTACAGCCCATACCCCCTATTCATTAAAGCTCATAATTTTTGCTTAACTGATACTAAATCAGTATCATATATAGTATTGGTATCATTAAGATTGATAATTTTCGTTTAACTGATACTAAATCAGTACATATATTGTATTGATATCATTAAGGCTGATAATTTCGCTTAAGTGATACTATATATATATATATATATAGGACTAAATACAAGGCAAGTTACTAAACAAATCTTTTTTTCTTTATTATCCTTATCTTATATACTACTTTTAGAATATCTAATTTTTGTAACACTCCGTAACTAGAAAGAAGTTAAAAAGTGGAAATAGTCATTTTTGGAAAGAATATAAAAATCTGGAAAATTTGTTAAGAATGTTAAGTTGGATTTTTGGTCAACTTCAAATGACCATAACTCCCAGCTCAGGATGATTTAGGTGTGTTTCCAGATATTGTAGGAAAGATCTTGGAATAATCTTTCCAACGTCGTTGAGTTTGTGATATTCCGAGTTCTTATGCCCATTGGAAGTTGGGCTGTTCAAATAAGGAAATCGCCAATCCGGATTTTGGAAGGGTATTGTAGTCTTTTCCATACCCTATAGTTTTAATTCGGTTTTAGGAGATTAATTGGGGTAAAATCAGATTTTAGTCAGTTTAGAAAAGTTGAAGTTCACGCTAGGATTTGGAGAAAAGAGAAAAGAGAAGAAAGGAGAAGAAAGTTCAAGACTCTTCGTCTTCGTAAGGAATCACTTGTGGATTTCGTCAAGGGGTGATCCCTACGAGGTATGTGAGATCACATAGCATTGGGTTAGTTCATCCACGCGCCAATCATGTTTAATTCAACGTATTTTCGTCCTAAAAAGATTGAGAATTTGATGTTCTTGAATTGATTTCGTTCTTGAATATGAGTTGGGATTAAGGAGTTTCTTGATGTTAAAGTGTTGTTTCCTTGAGTTGTTTGGGTTAGATTTTGTGTATATGATTTGCGTACATGAATCTAAAGTGAATTTGAGAAAAAGAATCGAATTAAAATGATTTAGGGTCAGAAAACGAGATCAAAAGTTCGTCAGAATTTTGCCTAAAGGGAGGCTGGCGCGACGCGCCCCCGTAGCGCCAGAGGGGCAGGCGCGACGTGCCACAAGTGCGCCAGATTAGAGCCCCAGTAAGTTGGGGCTAGCGCGGCGCGCCAGGGATGCGCCTGGATCGTCGTTTTTCACCAGTTTTTCATTGTTTAGCCTATTTAAGTCCTTCTAAAGTGTACTAACACTTTCTATTGAATCCAACTACTCTAAATGACTTCTAAAAATCTAGAAATCATCCAGAAACATGAATTATAACGTTGAATCCATAAATTCAAATTCAAGGAAAGTCAAGAGCCAAGTCTAGGAAGTTTTTAGAGTCTTTTCAAGAGATCTTTTGCAAATGCTTTTAACTTTGTTTTAAGACTTAAAGTTCAAGTTGAGTAAAGAGTAAAGAGTAAAGTTTGAAGTTCATTTCTTCAAAGATAAGTATATGGGGACTATGTATTCCCAAAGAGTTTAAAATGTTTTCACATTTAAATAAGAACGAAAACTGAGATTTCCAAAGAGCCTTTGAGCTAGTTTTCAGAAAAGAGTAATCGCTTTCTAAATGAAGCAAGAGAAGAAACTTTGATTTTTCAAGATAGCTTTTGAGCTAAGTTTTTGAGCAATTATCTCAAATCACATAAAGACGTATGTTTTTAAACATAAGAGCTAGTATCATATTTTGGGAGTAGTATTGAGCACCGATATGGGGAGAGTTTAGACAACTCACAACCCCCATAAACTATGTAGCCATCATGGGTTAAAAATGGTCATACTTTTTAGATGATTCCTTTAGTACTTTTTAGCATAGACTAGTGGATCCACTTAGTAGTTCAGGTTCTATACCCTCATCAAGGTATATGACGGCTCTGGCAGGGTGAGGAAAAACGTTGTATCATTACAATAACTCTTAAGTGATGGTTGTTGGTTAAGAGAAACTTCCACAAAAGTAATTGTATTCTTATATACATAATTTATTGTATTTTTACATACATTTTAGAGTTATATGTATCTTTGTATACACACAGAGTTGACATCATGTTTTTAAACAACTTTTCTTTATATTGCACTTGTTTTAAACTACTTTATATTGATACGAGTTCAGTTATGTTGAGTTGAGTTGAGCCAGGTAAGTTCTTCAGTTCCTTTCAAGCTTAAGTTATGTTTAGCATTCCAACTCGCATACTCGTACATTCAATGTACCGATGCCAGTTGCTGCATCTTCTTATGATGCAGACGTAGGTAACTAGGATCAACATCCAACGCCTCGTTTATCCAGTTGAGCATTCAGAGTCAGTTGGTGAGTCTCCTTGCTTTCCAGAGGGCTCATTTGTTATCATTTGCTTTTAGTATTTCATTTGTTAGGATGATCGGGGGTCTTGTCCCGACATCCATCTCAATTGTTTTAGAGGCTTCACTTACGCGTAACCGATTGTGAGCTGGCCTATGGTCGAGAGTGCCTTCATGAGGTGTTTCTTTCCTCGTGAGCTAAGTGAAGCAAAAAGATGGTTGCTGACATGAGGAGTAGGATGAGTTTATTCGTTGTTGGCTTGACTCGTCTGTCAAGTAAAGAAAGTAAGGCAACCATGCTAATAGGTTACATGGGCATAACAAGGCTGATGATCCATGTGCAACAAGTTGAGGAGGACCAACTGAAGGATAGAGAAGAGTTTAAGAATAAGAGGAATAAGACATCAAGGAATGAATCCGAGCAGCAAAAGAGTAATGTGAACCGGTCTTTCCAACATAAGCAAAAAGGACCTGCTCCATCATTTGCTAGTGCACCTGTGTTATGCCGTAATTTTATTATCTTTAGAAAAATCACTTTTTGAAATGTACTAAGTATAAAACAATTTGAGAATAATACTTAGAAAAGAGTCGCCACTTAATTTTTTAAAGAAATTAAGAAAACTTAATTTAAAAAGACTCTAAGACTCTAACAGATTAAGTCTTTATAAATTTAAAGAAAATGGGTAAGAGGTTCTTATTTACGCTTCAAGAAGGTTTTTAAGGCATTTGAAGCGCCCGCTAACACGCAATTATCCCATGACTTGGTTAAAATATTTTTTACTAATTTTTAGGAAAATGATTTAACATAAAAAAATATAATAATTTACAATATTCGATGAACTTTGAGAAAATAGTTAAACAAAGAACAATTTTTATTTTTTAAGAAAATGAGACCTTAATTGAACCATTTGAATTAAAGACAAATAATTAGAATTTTAACAAAACTAGATTAATTGGTTTTCTTATTTGAATCATTTTTTGGTTAATCAAAATATGAAAACTATTTTAAACTAATAAAAAAGTTTTGACTAAAGATTATAAATGAAAATACAAGAATTGATAAAATGAGATTTGTTAAAAACAAAACAACACAAAGAAATAGTTCGTCTTCTTGGAATTTAACTAAGTTAATTGACAATTCTAAAGTTAGAGTTAATAAAATAAAACAACCAATAAAGAATCACAATTAAATAATTTAAGAGTAAGAGATAGATTGAATTTGGGCCCTTTTTGGGCTAGAAGCGTTGATTTGGGATCTTGGCTCTATTTTCGTTTTTGTATACACTTGTTGTATACCAGTGTATATCGGATGTATACAACCCATTTTTCTGCTTTTCGAGACCAGTTTCAGCTTCCAATTTCTTCGGACAAAGATGAGGCTGACTCAAAGGCGGATGTCAACTCAAAGAAATGCAAGGAATGAGTCCAAAGTGAACTCGGATTGGTATCACATGTAAAAAGAATAAATGAAAAATAAATTAGCATTTGCGAAGGAACGAATAAGAAGATGATGAATATTACTCTCTAAAGCATGTAACCTATCAACAATTAAATCTTTTAAAGAAGAGAAAAAGAAGTAATAGACCAATAATAATGAAAACAGATCAATAAATTAGCATTTTTAGATAATTTAAGCGCGTGAGCAAATTGACATTTTTAGCGTTTGCTAGCTTGAAAATAAAGAGTAATAACCTTTAGTTCAATGAATAGATTAATTAAGAGAAAGAAACATAGGATAATCTATGCATAAATTTAAAGAACAAGACTTTGATATAGAACTAAGAAACAAAATCCCAACATCAAAATACATACTAGATTCAAGTATCAAATATTCTACCAAAGATATTGTTAACCAACAATAAATCAACGATTTAACGAATTTATCATTTCTTCACAAGTGATAAAATGAAACCAAACACAACACCGCAAGTGTACAATAAGCAAATGTATCCATGTTAAATGATCCTAATCCCCAAATTATGTTTTCCATAGAAGACTAAATAACAAGGAGTATATGCTACTTAGATTTATATATTAATAGTGTAGCTAACCTATGCAAACAAACAAAAGACAAATATCAATATGCATGTTACGGAGATAAATTGCAAACAAAAAAAAAGATATACTAAAAGATATTGCTTTAAAAAAGAAAATATATATTATATCCATGTTGAGCTAGCAAAACAGTGAATCACCTTAGACTTCATCATTCACAAGTAAGATACTGTGCAAGAGGAAATGAAATCTATTTAATTTAAAAGCAAATGAATCAAACTAATACCGATATTTAAGTGTTAATATTGAATAAAAGAACACCATATAAAGTATGCATTTAAAGGTGAGAAAAACATTCTGCCCATGAGCTAATTAGAATTAAGTCTAAAGCTATCAATATACCATTCTTTAAACAATGGAAAGAGAACAAGGAAAGTAACACAATTAATAGTATCAAATGCACCAAGAATAATGCTAAAGGGGCTGAAGACATTTACTTAGAAAAGAAATTAAACCAAGTCTAATTTAATCACGAGATTAGCACATTTCAGCATAGCAAATTCGACATCGAACAGAGGCAAATTATGGCCCTAATACAGAGATCACAAGACCATTTCTAAGAAAATTATGGTCGAAAGGATAAACTAGACAGTGGGCTATAGATAATACGCAGGAAGAAAAAACGAAAGACTCCCAGAAGACTTAGCATGCATGAAACAAAAACTAAACCAATAAGCCCTATGCAAATCTCATACTAGTCAAGAATCCACCATTAAATATGTATTTAGATCGCAACTAGACTAATGTTCACAACTAAAAGGATATTGACCAAGAACAAACGTAAATGAATCAGAAGACCATCTACAAGTCGAAACACAAACACTATAAGCTGAGCAGATGTATATCCATGATTGTTAACATCAAAGCATCAACATTTAAGGGAAACATTAACTAAACGCCCAAGAAAGAGTCAATCCATCACGTAATAACTATTGAAACAAAAAAGAATATAAGGGAAATGAGTATTACCTTTTTCGGGCAGTGATTGGAATCAACGAGCTTGACTATGATGCAATGTAACGACTCATTTGGTCGTTTGGAGTACTAGAGCTTTTATATCATAAAATACTTTTCGATAGATTCTAAATAGGTATTTTGGACTATTTGTAACTACAATATGGAATGAGTGGGGTTGTTTTAATAATGAATTTAGTTGGTGGTTAAAGAAGATAACATTAAAATTAGTAAGATTTAATATTTATTAGTTCATAATTAGTTACCCTAGATAATTCAAAACACTAACGAGAGAAACACTACCTACGGCGTCAACCAGAAGCGAGTGTTATCCAGGTAATGCTTCAACTCTTCGATTTCCTTAAGTAATATGTAATGGGTTTATACTAATTGAGTGGAAATCCTTGGGATGCATTAATTATCCATTTGTCTTATCCAATTTTAGTGAGTGAGTGTTGGCGATAATTTATGATGATTATTATAGTATTGTAATTAGATGAGACATTGGAAAGAATGAGTGTGCATTGGCAGTAGTGTTAGGGTGAAGTGTAGTTATCAATAAGAGGAGTGATAATTATTGTTTTATAATAAAGGTTGGATGGGAATTTAGAATGGATAGTAGCGGCAGGATTGTTAGAGACAAACTTTTGTGAGTAATTATTGGCAAATGTGTACCATTTGATAATCCAACATTTAAGAATGAGGTTATAGTGTATTATCATAAATAAGTTAGTTTACATTTTATTGTTTTAGGGTGATATTCGCAATCAGTATCTTAGCTTTAATATTCGTTATTACGACATAATTTAAATGATGATATATGGGTTTAAGTAAGCAAACTATATTATATTGATATCATTAGATTTATGATATTTGAAAGAATTGAGACTTAACTCTAGACTAAGCATATAGTGATATGGGGATCGATAGAATTGTTTACTTACAAATAATGTACAATTGATAGATCGAGAAACATTCGGAGGCATTGCGGAAAGGGAAAGAATTGGAAGATTAGCTCTCTTGACTTCGGTTCTTCGGTTGAGGTAGATTATGGTTTATTCTATTTGATAGATAGACTCTTAATAGTGATTGATATTCATTGAATGATATTGTGAAGTTCTCTATGTACTTGATTGTGTGATTGTGTAGCTTGGTTGTGTAGTTTGTGATTGGTCTGAAATTCTGAGACCGTGAAATTTATAATCTTGAACCCTCTCTATCGAAGTGATACCTTGAATAAAGAAGGCTTGATGAAATATTGTTAATTAATTGAAAAATGGTGATAATAAATGATAAATTAATGATATTATTGGATCGGAGTGTCACGTTCCGACACGGTATAATTGGATCGGAGTGTCACGTTCCGACACGGTATTATTGGATCGGAGTGTCACGTTCCGACATGGTATTATTGGATCGTAGTGTCACGTTTCGACACGATATTATTGGATCGGAGTGTCACGTTCCGACACGGTATTATTGGATCGGAGTATCACGTTCCTATACAGTATAATTGGATCGGAGTGTCACGTTCCGACACGATAACATTAAAGGAAAAAGATATTGAATTAACTTAATGTACTCAATCTCAAAGAACTCAATTCCCAAATTAGTTTGGTTTGGAGGCATGAGTCCTCATGTGTGATCTTGATATTGTTGACTGATTACGTACTTACTTTAGTGTGGTTGACACTGGTTCATGTGTTTGTTGCTTGCCACCTACTAAGTGTCATAGTTGATTTTATACAATTATTCATTACATATTAGTTTCTTTTTGGGTTGGCCGATGATATCTACTCAGTACATATTACCTGTACTGAGCCCTACTTGTGTTTTTCTTTGTTTTCTTTTTGTGGAGTGTAGCGAATGTATCAATGACTTCGACTCGCCCTCAGCTCTAGCCAGTCTCCAGCACATCCAGTTCCAGGGTGAGCTATTCATTCCAGCTCGTGTTGGATTCTCTTGGTCATGGCATGATGTCCTTAGTTTTCGGACATAAACTATTTTATTCATTTATTTTGGTGTCTTTAATACTCTTAGACTTAGTATTTGAAGATTAGATGCTCTTGATGTGATGACTTTCAGATTTTGGGGATAAGGTGTAATAGACTTTAGAGGTTGATTTGATTGGTTACTTTAACAAGTTTTGAGCTTCCGCATTTTATTGTTATTCGGAGTTGAATTATTAATATACGTTGTGGTTTAAGTTCCTTGGTTCGCCCACTTAGGAGGTTAAGTGTGGGTGCCACTCACGACTCGTTTTGGGTCGTGACATGCATCTTTCACACCACCAATGTAAAGTTCTAATGAAAGCTTCAAAAGCAAACCTTATAACTCAAAACTTGAAACTTTGTGACTATAGTAACCAATTTCTTTTGGGAAGCTATGTTTCTGTATTTCTCTCTCGTCTCCCCCTAAAAAAAAAACTTCCTCCTTGAAGGGAACGATGGCCTTAAATAATAGAAAATCTTGGGCTGGTTTTTGAGGGGGAAAACGGGTGGATTTTTTGTTTAATTTGGAATTTGACTTCCTTTGCTCTTTTTCCGAGTAATAGTGAAATGGGATGGAAAATCCTTGAAAAGAGGGAAAAAGGGGACAACGAAGTGATCGTCTAGCACACTAGGTTATGAGTTTCGCAAGGCTGATTTCGCGGAAGAGGACGTATGGGGGTCGGCCTAGATTTGCTGCTGGATTTCCGGGCATACTGGAGCGGGGAAGAAGAAGAAAAAGACGCGCATAGGGGTCGCGTGTTGTTCTCGCTGGAAGAAGAAGAAAAAGAAGAAAACGTATAAGGGTTGATCGGGTACTGGTTGCACGCGTTGGAGAAGAAGAACGATGGGGTCGATCGGATCATTTTGGTGTTGCTGTACGTATGTTGATGTGGGCTGGGCATTGTATAGTGGGCTGCTGGAATTTGGGATTTTGGAATTGTCCCAAATTAGATTCAAGATTGGAGGCAAAATGGGTTAGATTTGTAATAAAAGATTTGGCCAAATAGATTGAAATTATAGCCATTTAGATTTAAGATGTTAACCAAATGAGTTGATTGACAAATTCGGCTAAAATTTAAATAGGATGAATCAATAATTAACTAATGAGCTTCTTACTCTTAACAAAAATAAAATAATTAACTCAAAAATATAAACTATTGAATAATTAAACTAATTAACCAAATATTTATTTAAGTAAAATCTTTTTGAGATGATTTTCGAATATTTATAAAATGTAGTAAATACATACAAATTATTAGAATATATAAATTATTTTTTTTAAATTATAAAAGTGACAAAATTACTTAAAATGACTTTGAAAATATTTTTGATTTTTATAAAATCAATTATTTCAAATCGTTGAAAATTTAAAATGCTCGATGACTAATTTATATTGTGAAAGGCCAAAATTGGGTGTCAACAACCTGCACCAAGGAACAAATGTGAGTACAATAGTAAGAATTCTCAGAGCTTCAGAACTAGACATGCGCATTCGCAAGGTAGTAAGGCACAAAGGGGTAGTAAGCCTCTTGTCTGCGCTAAGTGTGGTAGGAACCACTCAGGTACTTGTCGTGAGGGCTCCACTGGTTGTTTCAAGCATGGCCAGAATGGTCATTTCATGCGAGAATGTCCAAAGAACAAGCAAGGTAATGGTAATGGGGGCAATAGAGCTCAGTCTTCTTCAGTCGCTTCACCAGACAGAGCTGCACCTAGAGGATCTACTTCAGGTACTGGCGGAGAATCAAACCGTCTATATGTTACCACCAGTCGCCAAGAGCAAGAGGATTCGCCAGATGTTGTCACTGGTATGATCCAAGTCTTTAACTCTAATGTTTATGCTTTACTAGACCCAAGAGCGAGTTTATCCTTTGTAACTCCATATGTTGCGATGAATTTTGATGTTATTCCTGAGCAATTTAGTGAACCATTCAGTGTTTCTACACCTGTCGGTGAGTCTATTCTAGCAGAGAGAGTCTATCGTGATTGTCCCGTTTCCATCAATCACAAGAGTACCATGACTGATCTAGTTGAGTTAGACATGGTAGATTTTGATGTCATTCTTGGTATGGACTGGCTTCATGCCTGTTATGCCCCAGTTGATTATAGAACTCGAGTTGTCAAGTTTCAGTTTCCAAATGAGCCAGTCTTAGAGTGGAAAAACAGTTCAGCAGTGCCTAAGGTTCGTTTTATTTCATACCTTAAGGCGAGGAAGTTAGTTTCTAAGGGGTGTGTCTATCACTTAGTCCGAGTTATTGACTCTAGTGTTAAGATACCTCTTATTCAGTCAGTTTCAGTAGTAAGAGAGTTTCCAGAAGTTTTTCCAGACTTCCTTCCAGAGTACCTCCTGAGAGAGAGATTTTCTTCGGTATAGACCTCCTTCCAGATACTCGTCCTATATCTATTCCGCCATATATAATGGTACCAACAGAGTTAAAAGAGTTGGAGGAGCAGTTGAAAGATCTCATGGGTAAAGGTTTTATTTGACCAAGTGTCTTACATTGGGGCGCTCCGGTCTTGTTTGTGAGGAATAAAGATGGTTCCCTTAGGATGTGTATAGATTACCGCCAGTTGAATAAGGTTAACATCAAGAATAAGTATCCTCTTCCAAGGATTGATGATCTTTTCAATCAACTTCAGGGCTCCACCTGTTTCTCTAAGATAGACCTCAGATCTGGCTACCATCAGTTAAGAGTAAGGAAAGGTGATATTCCAAAGACAACATTCAGGACCTGTTATGGCCATTATGAGTTTCTGGTCATGACGTACGGTTAAACCAATGCGTATGCAACATTCATGGACCTTATGAATAGAGTATTCAAACCTTATCTAGATATGTTTGTTATCTTCTTCATTGATGGCATACTAATCTATTCAAGGAATGAAGAAGATCATGCTAGTCATCTCAGAATAGTTCTCCAGACTCTAAAGGATAGAGAGTTTTATGCCAAGTTCTCTAAGTGTGAGTTTTGGCTTGAGTCTGTGGCATTCTTAGGCCATATTGTGTCTGGAGACGGAATTAAAGTTGATACTCAGAAAATAGAGGCAGTGCAGAATTGGCCTAGACCCACATCTCCAACTGATATTAAGAGTTGCTTGGGTTTGGCTGGATATTATAGAAGGTTCGTAGATGGGTTTTCATCTATTTCATCCCCTTTGATCAAGTTGACTCAGAAGACATTGAAGTTTCAATGGTCTGAAGCTTGTGAGAAAAAATTTCAGGAATTGAAAAAGAGGTTGACTACGGCCCCAGTATTGACCTTACCAGAAGGTACGCAAGACTTTGTGGTTTATTGAGATGCGTCTAGAGTTGTTTTGGGTTGTGTGTTAATGCAAAATGGCAAAGTTATAGCTTATACCTCCAAACAATTGAAAGTTCATGGGAAGAACTTCCCAACCCATGATTTAGAGTTGGATGTTGTAGTGTTTGCTTTGAAAATATGACGTCATTATTTGTATAGTGTTCATGTTGATGTATTCTCTGATCACAAGAGTCTCTAATATGTGTTCACTCAGAAAGAGATTAATCTCAGACAAAGGAGGTGGCTAAAATGACTCAAGAATTATGACATGAGTATTCTTTATCACCCAAGTAAGGCTAATGTTGTTGTTGATGCCTTAAGCAGGTTGTCTATGGGTAATATCGCCCATGTTGAGGAAGAAAAGTGAGAGTTAGCGAAAGATGTGCATAGACTTGCACGCCTGGGAGTCAGACTAATGGATTCCACAGAAGGAGGAGTGGTAGTGATGAATGGGGCTGAATCATCATTAGTGTCAGAAGTAAAAGAAAAGCAAGACCAAGATCCTATTTTGCTTGAATTGAAGGCAAATGTTCATAAGCAAAAAGTAATGACTTTTGAACAAGGGGGGGGGATGGTGTATTGAGGTATCAAGGCAGACTATGTACCAAGGGTGGATGAACTCTAAGAGAGGATCATGGAGGAAGCTCATAGCTCTAGGTATTCCATTCATACGGGTTCCACCAAGATGTATCTCGATTTGAGAGAAGTTTATTAGTGGAGTAGTATGAAGAAGGGAATTGCAGAATTTGTTGCTAAGTGCCCGAACTACCAACAAGTTAAAGTAAAGCACCAAAGGCCAGGCGGTATGGCTCAGAATATAGAACTTTCGAATTCGAAGTGGGAGATGATCAATATGAATTTCATCACAGGTTTACCAAGGTCTCGCGGACAACATGATTCTATTTGGGTGATCGTCTATAGAATGACAAAATCAGCCTACTTTTTACCGGTAAAGACTACCCATTCGGTAAAAGATTATGCTAAGTTGTATCTTCAAGAAGTGGTTAGACTTCATGGAGTTTCGGTCTCTATTATTTCAGACAGAGGTGCATAATTTATTGCACAAGTTTTGGAAGTCGTTCAAAAAAGGCTTAGGTTTGAAGGTGAACTTAAGTACTCTCTTTCATCCTCAGACAGATGGGCAAGCAGAGCGCACTATTCAGACCTTAGAGGATATGTTGAGGGATTGTGTGATTGATTTCAAAGGAAATTGGGATTGTTTACATCCCTACTCTATTCAAAAAGGGAGAAACGTCGCGGTGACTCAAAAAATGAACAATTGATTCAATTTTGAAAGAATTTTAAGAATAAACGAATTTTAAAGGAGTCGCCACCTAATTTTAGGAAAAACTAGGAAACCAATTAAATGATCCACGAAACCATTAGATTCTAGGTAAGGGGTTCAAATTATTTCAAAGGAAAGGTGTTAAGCATCCTTCGAAATCCACAAATGTGGGTCCCGACTGAATTCATTTTTTTTTTCAAATTGAGAAGGAGATAACAATAATATACAACTATAATACACATGCAATGTGCACACGTGATAAATTAAACAAATAATATAAGAAACGACCTAATGTTTGTCTATCGCTAACAATAGACATGATAATGAATATAGTCTTCGAATTTTATTCGAATGACTTCAATGGGAAGTGACTCTGAGATACCTGTAAAGATACTTAGTAAAAGTGTTAGTACTAAATATATATGAACAAAAATAAATGAATCAAATATTAACTTAAAAATAAAACTCCGTCTTATTAACATGAGAGGCCTTGGAAATCGACGGTAATTTCTTCATCAGCCAATTTTAACATATAAAAACTACAAACATAAACTAAATTTCCATCTTTCAAAATGGAGAGGCCGCCAAAACCGACGGAGAGATTTTATCATTGGCCATTTTAAATAAATAATGTATAATTTAATAAAAGGACAAAATATTCCAAATAATTTAAGAAATATGACCAACATATAAGAAACACCTAATTAAACAAATTACTTATCTCAAAATAATAATAATGAACCATTCAGAATAAACATAGAACTAATAAATGAACAATAACTATAATAAATGAATCAAACATTGAAGTGAGAGCGCTGTAAAACATAAATACTCATTAAAAAAAATGTAAATCAATTTAAAATAATATTATGAAAGAAAGGATAAATCAAAATACTCCTTAAGTTACTCTAACAGTGCCAACAAAGCAATATCGGGATCAATGTTTGACCAATCTTTTAAATTAGTGATGAGAAATACTCAAAAAAAAAAATAATATAATAAGTAATTAATATACATACAATTCATACAACTATAATGTAACGCTAATAGCAAATAGATAGATTATTAAAATATTAGTAAATAACTAAAGTAAAATAAACAAAATGGGTCACTGGACAACTTCAACATATCAACAAGAATTATTTTAAGGTAACAAGCTATAAGGAGACAATATTTAATACCTAATAAGAGATAGACAAAGGAGGAAGACAGTGGAGTAGATCTGGTTCATTGAAGCTCGCCGGAGTTGGATTTGTTCGCCGGTGGTCGCTGTTGGTTTCATTGTTGGTTGGAGTTTAATGGAGCTTGAAGCTCTAGTTCGCCGGAATATGCAGATTTGGACACCTACAAAGTAAATAAAATATCGCAAAAGGGGAAATGGGAAGGGGACTGGTTCGTTGTTTAGCTCCGGTGAGTCGCGAGTTTAGCTCGCTGGAACTTGGAGGTGAACTGGTGCGTTCCTCGCCGGAACAGTGAGTGAAAGAGAAGATGAAGGCTGGTTCGGGTGGTGCGAGCTCGGATCTGGTTGTTTTGGACTGGTGGAGTCGTGGGTTCGAAAGTGGGGTTGTGAGATTTGGGTGAAGGAGGCAACGAGTTGTTGGCTGCTGTTTGGTGGTTTGCCGGAAACTCCTTTTGTGAATAAAATCTGAAAAGTTTGTAACCCTCTTCCAAAAAATAAATTCACCAACCCCCTTTAACCTAATGTGTTAGTTCTATATGTAGAGAATTGAAAATTATCAATGGGCCCAAGTCATGGGCTCAAGGTTGTGGCCCAAAATATATGTGTAAGAAATTTTATCCATATCGGAATGAATTTTTGAACTATATTAAAATAAATGTTAAAAAGTGTAATGAACGTAATTAATGACATGTAAAAAGTGTCATTTTAACAGAAATAACGATTTAATTAAAATGAACAAACATTTGAATGTATTCAACCAGCTGTGGCAAAAATATGTAATTAAAATTAACTGATAAAAAATACTAAGTTTTGTCAAACAAAGATAGTTATCGATAAATTTACTTAAAATTATAAAAAAATATATTTTGAACAATTAAATAAATAAAACTTAAAAGTTGCGAATTTTAAAAATGTTAGGCCAAAATTGGGTGTCAACAGGGATGATCACCTACCTCTCATCGAGTTCGCTTACAACAATAGTTACCACTCTAGCATCCAAATAGCTCTTTATGAAGCTCTTTATGGGAGAAGATGCAGATCTCCTATTAGATGGTTTGAAGTTGGGGAAGCAGGGTTGATAAGACCAAATTTAGTTCATCAAGCTATGGAGAAGGTGAAGGTGATTAAAGAGAGGATGAAAACAGCGCAGAGTCGTCAGAAATCCTACACTGATGTTAGGAGAAGGGAGTTAGAGTTTGAAGTAGACGATTGGGTGTATTTAAAAGTTTTGCCCATGAAAGGTGTTATGAGATTTGGTAAGAAGGGGAAGCTTAGTCCCCGGTATATTGGCCCTTACAGAATATCAAAAAGGGTTGGTAATGTAGCTTATGAGTTGGAGCTACCACAAGAGTTAGCAGCGGTCCATCCGGTCTTTCACATCTCCATGTTGAAGAAGTGCATGGGTGATCCTTCATTGATCATACCAACTGAAGATATTGGGATCAAGGATAGCTTATCTTATGAAGAGATTCCGGTTCAGATTCTAGATCGCCAAGTTCGCAAGTTGAAGACTAAAGGAAGTAGCATCAGTCAAAGTCTTTTGGAGGAACCAATTTGTTGAGAAAGCTACTTGAGAAACTGAGGAGGATATAAAGAAGAGATATCCACATCTCTTCGAATCCGGAGAAATTCCAGATCAATGTACTATTCCTCTTCTTAGTACTCTTTAATTTATGAGATTGCATGTTGTGTTTGCATTGCTTGTTGGGTGTTTGAGCTGAATGTTAGATGTTACACCCATAGCCTACTAAGAGTAAGCTCATTCGAGGACGAATGTTTCCAAGGAGGAGATATTGTAACACCCCGTAACTAGAAAGAACTATAAAGAAGTTAAAAAATGGAAATAGTCATTTTTGGAAAGAATATAAAAATCTGGAAAATTTGTTAAGTATGTTAAGTTGGATTTTTGGTCAACTTCAAACGACCATAACTCCTAGATCAGGATGAGTTAGGTGTGTTTCCAGATATCGTAGGAAATATCTTGGAATAATCTTTCCAATGACGCCAAGTTTGTGTGATTCTGAGTTCGTATGAGTGAGATATGCCCATTGGAAGTTGGGTTGTTCAAATAAGGAAATGTCCAATCCGGATTTTGGAAAGGTATTTTAGTCTTTTCCATACCCTATAGTTTTAATTCGTTTTTAGGAGATTAATTGGGGTAAAATCATATTTTAGTCAGTTTAGAAAAGTTGAAGTTCACGCTAGGGCTTGGAGAAAAGAGAAGAAAGTTCAAGATTCGTCATCTTCGTAAGGAATCGCTTGCGGATTTCGTCAAGGGGTGATCCCTACGAGGTATGTGAGATCACATAGCGTTGGGTTAGTTAACCCACGCGCCAAGCATGTTTAATTCATCGTATTTTCGTCCTAAAAAGATTGAGAATTTGATGTTCTTGATAGTTGTTCTTGAATTGATTTCGTTCTAGTTGGGATTAATGAGTTTCTTGATGTTAAAGTGTTGCTTCCTTGAGTTATTTGGGTTAGATTTGTGTATATGATTTGGGTACATGAATCTAAAGTGAATTTGAGAAAAAGAATCGGATTAAAATGATTTCGGATCAGAAAACGAGATCAAAAGTTCGTCAGAATTTTGCCTGAAGGGAGGCTGGCGCGACGCTCCCCCGTAGCCTCCAAGGGGAAGGCGCGGCGCGCCACCAGTGCGCCAAATTAGATCCCCAGTAAGTTGGGGTTGGCGTGGTGCGCTAGGGACGCGCCCGGATCGTCATTTTTCACCAGTTTTTCATCGTTTAGCCTATTTAAGTCCTTCTAAAGTGTACTTACACTTTCCATTGATTCTAACTACTCTGAATGACTTCTAAACATCTAGAAATCATCCAGAAACATGAATCATAACCTTGAATCCATAAATTCAAATTCAAGGAAAGTCAAAAGCCAAGTCTAGGAAGTTCTTAGAGTTTTTTCAAGAAGTCTTTTGCAAATGCTTTTAACTTTGTTTTAAGACTTAAAGTTCAAGTTGAGTAAAGAGTAAAGTTTGAAGTTCATTTCTTCAAAGAAGTATATGGGGACTATGTATTCCCAAAGAGTTTAAAATGTTTTCACATTTAAATAAGAATGGAAACTGAGATTTCCAAAGAGTCTTTGAGCTAGTTTTCAAAAAAGAGTAATCGCTTTCTAAATGAAGCAAGATAGGAAACTTTGATTTCCAAGATAGTCTTTGAGCTGGGTTTTTGAGCAATTATCTCAAATCACAGAAAGAAGTATGTTTTTAAACATAAGAGCTAGTATCATATTTTGGGAGTAGTATTGAGCATCGAAATGGGGGAGAGTTCAGACAACTCACAACCCCCATAAACTATGTAGCCATCATGGGTTAAAAAGGGTCATACTTTTTAGATGATTCCTTTAGCGCTTTTTAGCATAGTTTAGTGGATCCACTTAGTAGTTCAGGTTCTATACCCCCGGCAAGGTATAGCACGGCCCTGGCAACGTGAGACAAAATGTTGTATCATCACAATAGCTCTTAAGCGATGGTTGTCGATTAAGAGAAACTCCCACAGAAGTAATTGTATTCCTATATACATAGTTTATTGTATTTTTACATACATTTTAGGGTTATATGTATCTTTGTATACACACAAAGTTGACATCATGTTTTTAAACAACTTTTCTTTATATTGCACTTGTTTTAAACTACTTTATATTGATATGAGTTCAGTTATGTTAAGTTGAGTTGAGCCAAGTAAGTTTTTCAGTTCCTTTCAAGCTTAAGTTATGTTTTGCATTCCAACTCGCATACTCGTACATTCAATGTACTGATGCCAGTTGGCCTGCATCTTCTTATGATGCAGACGCAGGTAACCAGGATCAGCATCTAGCGCATCGTTGATCCAGTTGAGCATTCAGAGTCAGTTGGTGAGCCTCTTTGCTTTTCAGAGGGCTCCTTTGTTATCATTTGCTTTTAGTATTTCATTTGTTAGGATGATCGGGGTCTTGTCCCGACATCCATCTCAATTCTTTTAGAGGCTTCATAGATAGGCAGTCAAATGTTCTTTAGTCTTTTCATTGTCATTATCTTATGTTTAGACTTAAGTTTTCCTTAATGGCCAGTTGAATATTCCTTTATAACATTCCAATTTATTTCATAGATGTATTTGTATTGAGTTAAGTCTTTTGCTGAGTAAGTAAGTCAGGCCAAGGGTTCGCTTGGGGCCAACAATGGTTCTCGAGTATCAGTCCCGCCCAGGGTGTAGGCTCGGGACGTGACAATTTTAAACTTGTACTTCTGTCTTTCTTTTGGGGTAAAGGGTAATCTGGACGGTTTACCAATTTTAGCAAATGGGAATTTGTAAACAAATAAAGAAAGTCATGTTTTTGTTTTATTTAGGATCTAGCTAGTACTAACCTATGTCTAGATCTTGATACAAGTCAACTACAATTATACAAATTGAAGAAAAATAAATAACATGAGCAAAAGTCAAGTATTACTATATTAATATTATTTATAGTCATTAGTTCGGCTACTATTAGAAATAGAGATTTTTCTCACCGTAAATCAATGAAAAAATTGTGTTTTAAAATATGATTTTTCCACTTTATTCCTATTAATAAATTAGCTCACTGGAAAATGCATAATATGTGAAAAATAGATTCTCACTATAGTACTAAAAATAATTATTGAACATTTTTTTCCTCATTGATTCAATAAAAATATTTGCGAGAATATTTATTGAATATTTTTCAATGGTAAATATCAATAGTGAATTTTTTTTTGGAAAAATTATAGAAATCCCACCTTATAGTTTACTTATTACCATTATCCCCTATAAGTTTTACAAATCTCCAAAATCTCTCATTTTTCGCGCATCAGATTAATGTATCAGCACTTATATTATTGTATCTCGCGCATCAGATTAGTGTATCATGTATTAAATGTACATTAGATTAGTGTATCATGTATAAAATGTAATGTATCTTACTTAATGATTAACATATCTCGCACATCAGATTAATGTATCAGTGCTTATATTATTGTATCCATTTGAGGGATTTCTGTAATTATAAACTTTTAAGGGATAGATTGTAATTTTTTCTTAAAAGTAAGTGATTTCTGTAATTTGCCTCTTTTTTTTTTTTTTAGTAGGGAGAGAGCATTGCAATGGATCGACTTTCAAACTTTAATTTACAAGTATTATGAATTAAGATAGACATTGTTGCTGTTTAATGAGACTTATTCTTTTTTCTTTTTTTTTTGGTTCCTTCTCAATGTTTGGAATTTTCATCAAAGTCTCAATTAGATTCGAATTGCGCATTACAAAACCTATTCGGGATGATACTTCCAATACGATTTTCTTTATACCGAAAGCTCGAATCCGAGACTTTTGATTTAAAATGGAATAATCCCACCATTAAACCACAACACATATTGGTTCATGAGACATATTTAAGATTATTTTTTATGAACAATTAAATCTATAATTGTTTTTGAAAAAGTGGTAATAGCCTTTTTAACCATTTGACATAGGTGATCCAATTGAGCGTGGAGAAAAAGCAAAGACATTTGATTCATAATTTTAACTTATTAATACCAAACAAGTGGGCAACGTAACATGGACTCAAGGGTATGAATCTCTTTTTCGAGAGCTTTAGTTTCAACTTATCGGGATAAGGATAAAAAAAGAGAGTATTTTTTATTGTTTGTGGATCATTAGGATAAACACAATAATTCACTAAAAGAAGTATCTTATGTATAGTTAATTTTAGTTTTTTTTTTTTTTAATATTACACTGTTGTTCATGAATATCTATTTTGAAGTCTAACTAATTCATTCTAATTAATGTCATAAAATATTATTTTTTAAGAATAAAGCGTCTTCTATCATCAATGATTTCTCTATCATTACTCGAATCAAGAGACGAAATTAATATTTTGAAGTTTATGAATTAGAATTCTAATTCATTAATTAAAGTTACTGATTTCTAAATTAAATTTATGTGACTGGACCAAAGCAATTGATAACCAAACTCTAAATTAAAATACTAGGATCTAACCTAAAATCTCTAATTAAAATAAAAGTATTTACTATTCCATTATAAACGTTAATATTCACTCGAGTAAAATTCTCTCTCTTTCAAGTGGAATTATATTCCAATATAATTAATTTTCCATGAAAAGACTGAAATATTTTCTATACTTTGGATCAGTACAGATCCCTTGGCACATAACTTTTGTTCCTAATTTCAAGTGACCTCATTGTACACATAAATCATCCTTCATGCCAGCAAATAATAATGACTAAGCTAGTTTATTTCTTCTTCTTTTTTAAAAAAAAAATACCAAGTGGCAATTCTTAATTGAAAATATGACCATGAAAATTGAGTAGTACATTAAGATATAGTCGAGGCGAAGGGTGTGCCGCATCGACAGAGGATGGGCTAATAAGGATATATATATATATAAATAGAACTGATAAATTTTCGAAGATAAGATGTATATGATATTATAAGAAAATTTTACACTGTAATAGAAAGAGAGAAATTTCAAGTTCTCATGATACGTACGTATAATTTTAAAATAAATATGATATAGCTCGAAAAAATAAATTTGTATAAGCCTAGATTCAAAACGGATAATACGAGCTATATGGGATTTGCATCATATACTGCAAAAGTTAAAATTAAGTCACACATTTCAGTTCCAATGAACCTAGATGACATTTATTTATAAATAAAAACAAAAAATCAACTCACTCAATACACTATATTCCAGTTTAGAGTTCATAATATACATCTATTGTTTTTTCTTAGCATGAAATAATTTCTAGATTTGTGATGATGAATTTAAGATTTTAATTTTGATGAGTTCAATTATGTAGAGTATTTTTATCATTGAATATTTAATTATATTTTTGAAACTATATATTTTAAAATTAAATGATTTTAAAAACTTTCAGTAAATTAAATCATCAGATATATATGTGCACGCCTAATTTATTTGCTACGTATAAAGTCAAAGATACTTTTTATATACACAATAGATGTTGAATCATCTTGACTTCTTTGTATATACTTCTTTTAATATTTTGTAATATGATTCAACATATAAGTTAAATTGTTGGTGATGAATTACCTAATTATATGAAATCCATCACTTTAATGTCGACACAATATGGACATCGTACCTATGGTAATTAATTAGCACCTAATTGTTCCAAAATTCACCATCTAATAGTACCATTGAGACATGATTTGATTGACAACAACATTTATGAAACAAATTCATTGAAAAGGAAGAAAATTAAACAAAGACTATGAGAAGAACTAAGAAAATAAATAAATGTGGTCCCCGAAAAACTATAACAATTCCATGTCCAAACAATTTTTCTAAATAATATTCTGAAAAAAGTGATAATTCATGGCTAACGAGGCACTAAATATATTTTGAATAATTTTTATCTTTTAAGTTTGTTCCAATGAGAACTAGTTAACTTCCTGTATCTTGATACTTCTCGTTAAAAAAATAAATAGAATTCTTTAATTATCGTAAAAGAATTTCAATCTCGAATAAAAAAAATCTAATGGGAATATTATTTAATATTTATGTTGTAATTGATATTATATAGTTGAGATAGACAAGAAAAATGGAATAACGAAAGAAAGACGTACCTTTTTCACCCTTAATGATTTTTCAAAAAGAAAAAAGTAATCTACATTATCTCACTTTGCATTGAAAGTTCGTTATATTAACCCTCATCACTTTCAACAACTAAAATTTCACAAACGGAATATGAAAAGGGTAGTGCATACACAACTTACTCTTATCTTGTGAAGATAAAAACGTTATTTTTGAAAGACCCTCATTCAGTAAAATTCCACAAATGGAATATGAAAAGGATAGTGCATACACAACTTACTCTTATCTTGTGAAGATAAAAATGTTATTTCTGAGAGACCCTCCTATGAAGCAATACATTCATGAATAATAATGAGATACTACAATTTTTATTATTTAGGTCAATTTCTTTTTGTTTGTTCTTGATCAAAACTTTTAAAGAATCAGTGTCATTTTTTGTCATCACTATATATATATAGGAAGAACTATATATAGTGGAAAAATGAAAAGGAATAAATAGACCATTTGGTATTTCTGGGCCACTGATAGAAACATGAAGAATAAATAAATATACTATAAAGTTTTTATAGAAAGAGTGCATGTACGTAACTTCTAAAGTTCATGCACGGTTTCCAAAATAAAAATTGTATGTTAATAGAAAGGGTATAACATGATTGCATCTTTGACCTATTTATTCTCCACATACCCTTCCCACTACTCATGTCTTTCCCATTTTAGATCTAAAAGTTATTTTGCCGATTCAACTGAATTCTGAAATTTATAATCTTATATATATCATATAACTTTTTTGTCGAATCAACTGAACTCTGAAATTTATAATCTTATATATACCATATAACTTTTTAATTATGAAGGAGATTCAGTTAAACTTTGCATTACCTAGCTCCGCCTCCATACATAGAAATGTAAATGTATACGAATAATAAGATGACATTTATTCTGAACTGACTAATTTTAGATCGTGGAATAATTTTCTCTCTATTACACACATTAGGAATGAGAGCACATGCAATGCACGTGCCATTGGTGATGGTGAGTTGAAAATTGGTTTGGTTGAATGAAGAAAATATACCTGGATAGGGTCAATTATTACTGCAGAGAATATTGTAGGATATATATTATATTATATGATCAGTAAGATCAAGCAGAACATTAATTAAATAATACATCAAGCCAGAATAAGTAGGTTATCCAAAATAAACCACACCAAAGAAGAGAATATTGTAGGATATATATTATATTATATGATCAGTAGGATCAAGCAGAACATTAATTAAATAATATATCAAGCCAGAATAAGTAGGTTATCCAAAATAAACCACACCAACGAAAGATAGCTCGATGCACAAAGCATTTCACTTTAACAGGGTCTAGGAAAGATTGGGTCGAACCCCAAGGGGTGTGATGTAGACCGTAGGCAAGCATTAGTGACTATTTTCACGGCTCGAACCTCGAGAAAGGACAAGTCACACCCCTTGGGGTGTGACGTAGACCGTAGGCAAGCATTAGTGACTGATTACACAGCTAGAACCTCGGGAAAGGACAGGTCGCACCCCAAGGGGTGTGACGTAGACCGTAGGAAAGCATTAGTGACTGATTTCACAGCTAGAACCTCGGGAAAGGCCAGGTCGCACCCCAAGGGGTGTGATGTAGACCGTAGGCAAGCATTAGTGACTGATTTCACAGCTAGAACCTCGGGAAAGGCCAGGTCGCACCCCAAGGGGTGTGATGTAGACCGTAGGCAAGCATTAGTGACTGTTTTCACGGCTCGAACCTGTGACTTATAGGTCAAACAGAGACAACTTTACCGTTGCTCCAGGGCTCCATAGGTAACAAGTTGTAGCAAATTGATGTAAAACTAAGATTTTATATGAACATAAAGAAGATAAAAAGTATCTATACCATTTAACAGTACTCAAGGTGTGTACTTAAACATAAGTATGCTGAAACTTTTTACATTTTTTCTATTTTTACATCTACTATATTTGTACCTTACTATCATCTATAGTAAACGTTACCATCATCGCATTCCTCTGTTTGCATGAAGCAGAACCTTCTGAAGCTCATCGGCGAGTCCTGATAAGAGCAGTGGTTTACAGATGATACCATTCATTCCAATCTTCAGGCATTTTCTGATATCTTCATCAGTAATTGCAGCTAAACCGATGATCAAAGGCCATGTCTGGCTTCGATGCTTTCGAAGTCTCATGGTAACTTCAAAACCATCTAAATCAGGCAGGTGAAGATCCAAAAGTATAATTTGTAACAAGGACACAATGGGGCCAACAGCACCGAGGCATTCATATCCAGATGAAACTACAGTAACGATGCATCCCAATTTCTCGAGCATCTTCCTTGTTACAGCTCTATTCGAATCATCATAGTCAGCTAACAGAACTTTCACACCCTGTAAAACAGGATGTGGATATGTGGGATCAGAAGATTCCACATATTCAGACATGCCTATGGGAATTATCGGCTGCCTTTGGAATCCGACAATGACAGCCATGCCTTGATCAAAATCTTCTAAATTTCGGATTATAAAGATGTCTCCTTGCATCAACTGTTTCGACATTTTTCACATACCAAAAGGAAGTTATGATAAGGTTCAAATTCAAATAGCTAATATAAGGACATAAAATTCAAAAAGTACTAAAATAAACACGAAAATAAAAGACTTACATGAACCAACTTCCTGCAAACAGCAAAGCTCAAACTCTCCTCAATCTCCTCAATGTAGTACGTCGGAGTAGCAGGGGTGATCTCTGACTCAGATCGATTAATTTTTGTGCAAATTTCAAACTTGATATAGACAATGTCATTAGATGAGTTTGATCTCAGCGTTTTCCAACTTACATCATTTTCACTTGCTGAGAGAACTCTGAAGGTAAGATGTCCTCCGTTGGTGCCATTCAAAAGATTTCCGATTATATGAAGCAAAACTTGAAAAAATCTTCTTTCATCACCCATGACTTGATTAGGAAATGATTTTTCAACCTCAATGGTAATGTTGTATCCCTTATACATACACAAAGATTTAGCGATACAAGCAGATTCTCGTATCAAGGAATGTAGCTGAAAATGCTTCATTTCCAATGGGAATTTTACGTTCTCCTTGGTTGAAGTAACTATAACATCATCCATCAGGGTGGAGACAACGTTGCTGGATTTGATTATAGAATGCACAAGAAGCTGTTGTTCATCTCGTAACTTCTCTTCCTGCAACATCGAGAGCAGGCCCAAAATTGAGTGCATCGGTCTTCTCAACCGATGGCTCATAACCGTCTGAAATGCACTCCTAGCTTGACTTGCTCTAAGAGCTTCCTCTCTCGCTTTTTGCAGTGCTTGATTCTGTTCCGTCAATCTGTCTTTGATATACTCAGATTCTTCAACCACTGCAGCATGGGACAACGCCACAGCAACTTGATCAGCTGCAGCCGTGACTATTTCAATTTCCTGGTTAAGCCAAAACCTACCATGTCCACTAGGTTGAACCAAAACGAGGATAGCATAACATTGCGAGACAATCTCATGAGTTTCACCTCCGAAATTCGAGACCATCAGCATTGGAATCCTAATAGCAGCCACAGTTTCTGGCTCACAACTCCCTCTACTGCTTGCAGCAGCAAGTCGGGAGCCCGCTCCAAGTATCTTTACATCATCACTCCCCTTGATCTCTTTTACTTCTTGATCACTGATCGGGATAGGCACATTATACATACTCGAAACATTCTCCCTTGTAGTATCATGAGTCAGTTTCATCTCGGTTCTGTTCTCATTAGGCATCCATATAACACAATTCTGCAAACTCAATAACTTCGATAGCTCAACAAGAGTTGTGTAGAGTATTGTATGACGATCAATTGACTTCCGGATCTCTTTGGTAAGCATCCGAACATGCAGTCCAAGTTCCTCCTTTTGTTTTATTCTTCCAACTTCTCGATCAAGATCACGATTCTTTCGTCTCAGCATAAATTCCCTTGCCTTGGCTTTAAGCAGCAAAGGGATGAGATTCATAAGTGTTATAGCGGTGAGCATCGAGACTAATGCAGTGAGTAGTTTGCAAACAATAAGGGCAAGAATAAGGTGAAATGTGTATTTGCCAAAATGAGTCAAGAAGGTGAGAAAATGTGTTAAACCACATAGTACAATGAATGCTCCGAATTGAAAGAGCACCCATTTGAACGGAAAACTAGAACAGGTAACGAAGTAGATGATCTCGATTGGGATGGAAAAATAGGCCACTGCTATACCGAGATCACCGGCCTTTTGAACAAATAACATTGTTTCCATGCTCCAAAATGCATCACTATCATCACAAGGACATTCAATATAACCATCAACAACCCATAATTCAACGATCGATAAAAACAACAACCATGATACTACTTTCTTCAACATTGCATCCAATAGAACTACTCTTGTTTACACCAATGCTGCTTAATGTACAATAACACACCTGATCAATCGAACCATATATGCTCAATAACTGGACCAAGTACACAAGAACCTACAATTTATTAATTCTTTTTAAAAAAGGGCACTACCATCATTATAAAATTTCACAGATATACACAAATGAATGCACCAACATCCACTTGCAATTAACATAAGCTGGTCAATAACCAAAAGGAAGAACCTACAACAACAAACCTAGTGTAGTCCCATAAGTGGGGTCTAGGGACGGAAGAGTGTACACATACTTTACCCTTAACTCGAGCAGGTAAAGAGGTTGTTTCTAAACACGCACATCAGAGCAACTAAAAGAAAAATACAAAAGTAAAGAGGGCATACAAAACCCCTACCTTGAGGAAGTAAAGAGGGTGTTTTCGAGAGCAGCTAAAGGAAAAATACAAAAGTAAAGAGGACATAGAAAACAGGAAAGCATGACATAGAGAAAATGGAGCAATAACAATAACCAACTAATGTGACAACTGTTACAAAATGATGAGTAACAAAAATAGTAAGACAAGACATTTTTTCAAGATGAATTAAGTGTCATATAAAATGGGACGGAGAAAAGTACTACTACTAGTATGAGCTGGGGAAAGGAAGAGCGTTAAAAAGTGTCAAATACCAACTAAGCCCCACAAGGCCACAACTTAAAAGGCATCTATTTATTTCAATATCAAAATTTTGACTTTCACAAGACTAAATATAACCAACCACTCATAAATATAACCTAGTACAAGGACTGAGAAATTCACTGTCCACCTCAACCAATTTAACTACAAAACAAAGAAAAACCAGAAAAACTTTAAAATCAAAGCTAAATTCCATTAACAAGAAACTTTAACATAAACAAATAAATAAAAGAACTAACACTCATGTACAACAACATAACCAGTCTAATTCAACAAATAGTAAATGGGGACGATAGAATGTATTCGGACTTTACCTCACCTCAAAAATTAGAAAGATTGTTTACGATAGACCTCGACTCAAAAAAAAAGAAAAGAAGTTATGGTGAGCTAAATTTACCTGAAAGAAGAAAGGAAAAAAAACTCATCTTTCATTATCTGAGAAACATAAACCAAAAAAAAAAAAAGGCAAATAAACATTTACAAAGGCCTTTTGAGTCATCTTCTTTTCCAGCATTGGTATTATCAAAATAAAAAAAGAAAGAACAAAAAAACAATCTTTTGCCCACAAAAGCTCCAAATACTTAACTACTCAAAAAAAAAGAACCAAAACCCAATGCACCTACAAGAAGAAGAAAAAGATCCAATTATCCAGATATAACAAACCGGGTACCACATTACTACCCGGGTTTCGATCAACTAATTAAAAATTTTCTTCAAGTAAAAACTGAGTTTTTTTTTCCATTTTAATAACCACCTTCCTTGTATACAAGCTAAAACATTATAAAGAAAAGATTTTTACACTTAAAAAAGAAAAAAAAAATGATTTTTACACCCAAAAAGGAAAAAAGATGAGATTTTTA
>JAJOOD010002747.1:0-32313 GCA_029582525.1 Solanum tacnaense
TTCACTTGAATTCAAAGAAGTGGTTGTAATTTTGAAATGAAAAGTTGTCATAAGGGTAAAATTGTAACTTCACTGTGCTAATCATTGTTGCCTTAATCTGTGTGTCATTTCTAAAGTGGACAACTAAAAAGGGACGGAGGGAGTATCTTTTTTACTTTTAAGTTTGATCTCTAAGTTCTATCTAGGAGTATCAATTTTTTTATAAGTTGAAGATGTCTTTTCTCTTTGTTTTATTACTTTCATCGACGATTCTTCTTCGATTAACTTTTGTCTCTCTTATAGTTGACTATAGCCAATTTTTAATAGTGCAAAAATGATAATAGCCAATAGTGATAGCAGTAGTAATAAAAAGTACTCCATATAATTATACTATATCAATAATGATTTTTAGTAATAATAATTAATTAATGATATTAACTTAATTACTGATAAATATATTCTTTAGAAGCAATTAGTATGTTTTGTGAATGTCCCTCAATCTTATATCTCATTGGACCCAATGTCATTGAATTAATGCAGTTAAATTTTTTAGCATAATTCTTTCTTTATATTCATATTTATTATCGCTAAAACCTATAAAAATGATACATATAGTGAAGTCTAACAATAGTAATTGACTATAATAATAATTAGAGTATTAGAGTAATACTACTTGCGATGATAAAATTAATGGGTGATAATAGCTTAATAAATAACAATGATAATAAGTAGTTACTACTGATAATCATGAACAAAATATTTATAACAATCATCCACCCAAAATAACTTGTTCATAATTAAAAGTTATCCAAATCAAATAAATACTTAAATTTTATTACAAATAAATATGGTTAATAATTTTAAGTTTGAATTATTCAAATTCAAACCTCTCTTAATAGAGTTCTTTGTAGTACTCGTGTCTTTTGTTTTTTTGCTCAGCGTTTGAAGTGTTGATTAAATTTGAATTTACATATTCTGACGAATGCATTTTCAATTAAAAAAATTTATACCTGGAAGCTCGCAATAAAAATCTTTGATTAAAAATAAAACAATTTCACCATTATACCACGACTCGATTGGATTCATTGTATTGTATAGTATAGAAAAGAAAAGCAGAGGTCGAAGAAGTGCACCGTAACAGTCACGAATGGCGACAAAGTATAATGAGCAGAGCAAAGAGAAATGAGGTGCTTATGTTTCTTTTTTCTCATTTCAATTTCAATTTTCTCAGTCGGTCCAATCCTTTTTTTTACAATGCGAATTGAGGTGCCTGTTTCATCAATGGACATTTTCTTTTAATTAATGGACCGCTGGATTGCACCATTGAGGTGACTTCACGTATGGCGTATAATCCGGGAACCATTTTTTTGTAACTATCCGCACCAAGTTTTCCTCTTCCTGGTTTTCTCCTTTATCTCTTTTTTTTTTTAAATTTAATTTTAAAAAAAAAAAAACTAACCGCTGTTAATTATCTCTTTTCTCTCTTTCAACAAACTTCAAAAACCTCTCTGTATCCGACAAGTTTGGTACTCTTTTTTGTCTGATTAACTTACTTCTTTTACCCACACTTCACTTCCTTTGCCTTCTACAAATTTCTACTTTCATTTTGGTACTGAAGAGTTGTGCGCTCTCTTGATGTGCTTCAGTTTTGGTTGATTGTGTTTCTATTTTAAATTTTAATAAGAGGGCTTAAATATAAATATAAATTAATATCGTAGAAGTGTCGCTTTCTTCAGATTTGGTACTACTGTACTTTTTTTTTGTGTATATAAAATTCCCAAAGTTCAGATGGTTTATGTTGCAAAATCCACTTGAAAATAGATAAGAAGACCTTCGGTTCTTAATCAGGTACATTGCCCATCTTTCTCTTTAAATTTATTTATTTTTTAAATTTTTTTGCTCTAGCTTCGTTTATAACGAAAGTTGTGCAAATGAAGGATTTTTAATCTGAAAAATTGGTACTATTTTTGCAGAGGTGAATTTTTGGTAGAAACAAAAAATGGAGAGAGAGTTACATGGTGTTAATAATGAAGATGAGAATACTAATTTGGTGGTATCAGTGGATGATGATATTCAAATGCTACAGCAGCAGCAGCAGCAGGATTGTACTGATTTTGATCCTATGGATGAAACAGATATTTGGTTAAATGAAAATTTCTCTACTGATTTTACTTCTCTTCAAGATTTTCCATGCATGTCTTCTTCATCATCAACTTCCTTTTCCCCTCCTATTGAATCTGATCCATCTTCTGGGGTTGTTCTAAAATCTGATGCTGATGAACAAGATTTCGAAAAAAAAATCGATACAATTGGTGACCAAGAATGTCTAAACGTCATGGATAATGTTGGATATATCGATGTTAATGAGTTTCTTGACCCTATGATTTCATTTCTTCATAATGAAAATCCTCAGGAGCAGCAACAACAACAACCACCACAAGAAGGAGATGATCAGGGGCTTTCTTTTTTTCAAGGGGATAGTGAGCTTGCACTTATGTTTTTCGAATGGCTAAAGCAAAACAAAGATTACATTTCTGCTGAAGATATGAGGAGTATTAAGCTTAAACGTTCGACGATTGAAAGTGCTTCGAAACGATTGGGAAGTACTAAAGAGGGGAAAAAACAGCTGTTAAGACTCATTCTTGATTGGGTTGAACAACATAGATTGCAAAAGAAACAAATGAGAGAAGCTGAAGCCATTAATCAACAAGTTCTTCAAAACTCTGTCCCTTATAATTTTGATCCAAATGCTTGTTTTTATCCCCCTCAGTGGATTCCAAATGCACCTTTCCCCGATTCGAGTACCCCAGTCATGACAGGGCCAATACAGGGGTACATTGGTGATCCTTATTCGAACGGAGGTTTATTTCCACCTCCTTATAGTCAAACAATGAGTGGTGGTGCAACTTCACCAACTTCAGCAGAATATCAACCCATGGACACTTCTCAGTCCTGGTCTCCGTCGCAATTTACAATGGCGACCGCGTCTCAATACAATCCATTTCCTGAGAATGATAGTACAAATAATGTTGCTATGCCTGATCAGTCTTTATTCGGTGCTCAATATGATCCCTACCAACTTTTCGATGGGAATGGTGAGATATTGCCAAGGTTAGGATCTTGTGCTACTAAAGAAGCTAGGAAGAACAGAATGGCTAGGCAGAGACGACTGCGACCGCATTATTATCGCCACCAAACTCGGATTCCAAGACAAATTACTAATGAGCAAAGTGTAATGATGGGTGGGGAGATCAATAATAATTATGTAATGACTCAAGCTAACAATCCAGGAAATTGGGTATGTTGGCCTTCTCCACCAATGGCGATGGTTTCACAATCACTTCCACCGGAGAGGCCGGCTATGCAATCACAGAACCAGCAGAAGCAGGTTTCGGCTTCGGCTGACAAAAAACAGGTATGTTTCGGCGCAAAATCCTTTTCGAGTTTAAACTTTTATACACTAACAGTATAAATGATTAGTCATCTAAAGGATAACTACAGGCCATCCATTGAAAAGTGGAATTAAGAACTTGGAAAATAAGATAGGTTAACTCGTAAATATACTTTACGAAATCGATGTAAGAGAGAATCTGGCTGTTAGAAGAGAAATAGAACATAGGTAAGCTTGAGGAATATAAATGTGGAAAAAAATCATCCCTTGTAAGAGCTCTTGGATCACCCTTCACACTCATATGGTGAATATGCAGGGGCAAATTTATCGTCTTAATTATAGGGCATGCGAAACCATGATTTATTTGCGAAATTAGGTATGTTATGTACATATTTTCTAAAATTGATCTAAATAATATTAGTAGTTGGCACCGATGCTCCAAAAAGGCTGAATGATGCACTTGGTGGAAAGCTAAATTATTTACAGCGAGGAATAGTGATTAATTTCCATTTAATGTTTTCCCCCTTCTTAAGTGGTGCACCCATGTTCAAGAAATCCTAGATCCGACCTTGTGAATATGAGTTAAATCCGTTTCCTAATGGCTAATTTAATAGTTCGTCAAATATTTCTAGATGTATGTATGTATGTATGTATATATGCCGAGTGAATATTATTCAAATTTCGTTTGGATGTTCTTCAATAGGCATTTAAATCAGAGAAGAATCTGAAGTTTCTCCTGCAAAAAGTGCTGAAACAAAGCGACGTTAACAATCTCGGAAGAATTGTCTTGCCAAAGGTAATTTAATTTTACATTTATCTTAAATGGTGATCTATATTTATTTGGTGATTAAAATGTGACTTAAGTGGATTACTGAAAATTTTGTTTATAAGCAGAAAGAAGCAGAACGTCATCTTCCACATCTTGAAACAAGAGATGGAATTTCAATTGCCATGGAAGACATCGGAACTTCTCGTGTTTGGAACATGAAATATAGGTACCTGGACCCAGAATAATCATCCATTGTCAAGTTATTTATATTTACGTTACTCGATTCAATTGTTTTCCTTTTGTTCAATTTTAATCATCATCTATTTATATGGAGTAACAATTGCTATTTGTGTTCTGTTTCTCAGATTTTGGCCAAATAACAAAAGCAGGATGTACCTTCTTGAAAACACAGGTTCGGATACAATCAATCCCGCTCTTGCTTTGCTTTGCATAATTCATTAAAATGTATTAAGTGACGTTTTATTGCGCCTTTTTTTTCAATTTGTGAAGGTGATTTTGTTAAAGCTAATGGACTTCAAGAAGGCGATTTCATTGTAATATATGCTGACATGAAGTGTGGCAAATATGTAAGTCGATAATTACAATATTGTGCTTTAGTTTTGTTATCACTATAAGCGCGTAATTGTTTCATCATTTGAGTTAAAATTGTTCGATCGTGTATACATCAGTTGATACGAGGAGTAAAAGTGAGGCAGAATGGACCAAAGTCGGAGGGAAAAAAACAAACGAAGAAAAATCCTCGTAAGTTGTCATCTGCAGCTGCTATTAGCTCATCTCCAGTTTCTCAAGCAGTTAGATAATTAATCTCAACAAGTTCCCAAATTAGTATCAAGAGTATGATATTGTAAACTTGATTTCTCTGTATAGATGTTGGAATTTTGGCAAAGTGTTGTAGTCGATAAATATGTAAGTTGTAATCGGTGCGTAAATGCGCGATGTTTTGTGGATTGGGCTGTCTTTTTTCTGTAATCTGAACGTGTTGTATGTATGTTTTTCTAAGTTTAGATCATGTAATGACCATCAATTATAATCTACTTTAAGTTGCAGACGGTGCAAATAATTTTATACTATCAACTGCATTTGACTGATTTTAATCTGAAAATATATACATCGACAATGCAAAAAATTAGTACTCTATTTTCCAGATTATCATATGAGAGACTTGGTATGAAGAGTACTTTTGCTCTGGATCTTCACTTCAACATACAAATATGTCTATCCATTTTACGTTCAATTGCGTAGATCGGATCCTAGCCCTTTTTAGCTTGGGTGTCGCATGACTTTCAAAGTGAACTATCCTAATTGAGCGACTATCTGAAATATTCTTCCCTAAATTCATTGTATTTCTTAATCCTAATTGAGCGACTATCTGAAATATTCTTCCCTAAATTCATTGTACTTCTGAAATTAAGGTTTATAATTCAAAAGTCACTCTATTTAAGGTAATTTACTTAGAAAGTTGCTCAAAATCATTTTTTGAGGACATGAAAATATATTTATTTTGTCTGGTTAGAGTATTTGTTGTTAATAAGTACTCTATTTAAATCATACCAATCATATGTTAGTGACTATCTTCAACAAGATTTTCTTCATATCTAAGATTCAAATTCGAAAACTCTAATAAGAGTGAAAAAGTCTATCACTGCATCACAATTCATGTTAACAAAAATACAAAACTCTTATTATCTTTATGAAAGAAAATGCAATTCACACCACTCTGGTTATAAAAATATGTAAATATCACTTTAGCCATCAAAACAAAGTTCTTCTGTATTAGAAGACAAAAGAAGAAGAAAAAACAGTAGGGAACATGAACAAACTAAAATTGGCGATATGTATAACAACGTTTTCTGTTTCAAAGGGAAACTTGGACCAAAGTAGAAATAAAAAAACCACCAAAAGCAAAACTTGGTGCCCATCGATCGATTTTAACTTTGCAGATTTTACGCCACACGTTTTCATATCAATGGTTCAAAATATCGGCCACTTTCTTTTCTATTTCACATTTAGTGTCCAAAACTTTCGTTGGAGGTCCAATTAAATTTGAATTAGGCACGACATGACTCATTCTGAAATGACACTCCCAATATAATTTTCTTCATACTCAAAACTCGAATTCAAGTAATTCCTCTACTTCACCACGACCCAGTTCAAATATGGTTCACTTTTTATATAACAAGAAATGAAAAAAAAAAAAAAACTCTAGAGTCTAGTATTCTCCATTGATGACAGAAGATAGAAGCAAGCAGCTTAATTCTCTTTCATATTATAAGATTGGACCGACTGCCAATTTCTTGTAATCTTAATCTAAAAGCAAGTAAATCAAATCCTTTTTCTCCTCTCCATTCGTCACACAAACGGCTCATTTTATTTTCTTCTTTTGTCCATACGTGCGTACACATCGAAATTCTTCAAGATAAGTTCAATTTTTATTAAGATTTTTGAAGATTAATTTTATCAGAAATCCTAGCTTATTTATAATTTTTTGAGATATTCATAAATAGATTAATTATTTTTAGCAATAAACTATTATTTCTAAAAAATCCAAATTATACCATATTCAAAGCCCTCAAATCACAGAGAGAAACAGAATAATACTCATATTTTTTTTAAATATTTTATGTTTATCCGTTTTTACTCTGTGGTAATGGTGGAGAATTGAGCCAATGGTGTTATTGAAGCTGAAATTGGGAAACCGACGAAATTGTAATTGTGCAAAAAGCATGCTAAATAAAGTAACCAATTATCAAAGCTATTTTAATTTTCTTTCATCTCTGCATCAGACAAAATACAGCTCCCCAACTTTTGAAGTGATAAACATAACCTCATTTAATTCCCCTCACCAATTTTATCATTTTCCAACTTTATGAGCATTGTATAATTCGTCATTGGCAAAAGAATGTAAATAAGTCCATTTGTTTGTACATGTAAAATTAAAGGTTATTTTTTAAATAATAGTTTGACGGAGACACGTGTCAAGAAAAGAATAAGTCCACCATTTCAATATGATCAGAGCAAAGAATGAGCCTGTTTTTTAATTTCTCAATTTCCCAGTCTGTCCAACGTTTATTTTTAGAAAGAGAATTGAGGTGCCTGTGTCATCCATGGAGATTTCTTTTTTATTAACGGACCGCCGGATTGCACCATTTAGGTGACTTCACGTATGCCCTGAATTCAGGGAATAATTTATTTTAACTATCTGCACCAAAGTATTTACTCTCTTGGTTTTCATCTCTATCCACTTCTAGTTATTATTTCGTTTCAATCTATGTGACACAGTTTAAATTTAAACAGTTAGATAGTTTGGAGAAAAACTAATGAATTATCTGCAGATGTTGGCTACTGTCTAATGTAGATAAATATGAAAGCTGTAAACTGAATGTATTGTATGTCCTGTTTTCAAGTTTAAGCAATGTAATGACCACCATTTATAATCTAGTTTAAGTTATATACGCTGACTGACGTTATACTTATATTATCGACCGCATTATTTGAATGTTCTTTGTCCATCCATCAATGACTAGTTAGCAGCGGTAAATGCAAGTACTTTTGAACCTGCGAGTTCAACTGAATTCAGAATTTTTAATCACATGTAATAGAGTACTTAGGATCGATAAATTTAAAAATATATGTAAGGTATTTTTTTATGTACATATAAAGATTTTGAATTCTCAAAATACATGACTAAAAGTTATTTCAGTGATTTAGAGAATTCAAAATTCACATTGAGATTTCAAGTTCGAATCTCATACTACGGTAATACATCAAACTCGCAAACTTGTGTCTGCGGTTTCAGCAAAACTAAAAAAATGAATAAAAAAGTCTTAATCTTACAAATTAAGAGATAATGTCTCTGTTTTTGAAATAGAGGAAGTTGAAATTCAGTTTTTGGAGTTCATTCCCTGATTGACATTATTTTTTATAGCCTCTGTGGATTCTTCAGCTTTACCCTTCACAGTATCTTTCATTTTTTGGGTAGTTTCTTTAACTGATTCCCATGTTTGTTGTGCTGTGTTTTTGGCTTTTCCAGCAATTTCTTGTGCTGTGTCTGCAACCTTTTCTCCCACTACTTTCGTCTTGCGTATCGCCTTCCAAAACATATGTTTATATAGTAAGATGAGAATCGAAGTTTTACGCACTAACAATATAAGAAATTTTATAACTAAAATCGCTGACATTGTGGTTGCAGGTCAATAGATATATACACAAGTATCGACCAATTGATTGATAATTTAGAATGAACAGTAAGTAATGATACTATGATATAACAGGTTAAATTTGTAAAGATATGACACGTCTGCCTAACTTAACCTCAAAAGTTAATTCATGAGGAGAGGTTTGTCCAAGTCCATATAAGAAGACCAATTTCCCATCATTTTATCGATGTGAGACTTCTTAAAACTCTCCCGCACGCCCAGACCTCAACTGGAGCGTGAACACTTCTAAATGGGGGCTCAACATCACTGAACAACAACTTGGATGGGTCTGGCTCTGATACCAAATATATGATACCTGGGCCTAACTCAATCCCAAAAACTAGTTCATGAGAAAAGGTTTGTCCATGTCCATATAAAGAGATCAATATGGGACTTCTTAAGAAAATTACACGCCGAGAAACCTAAGTATCCATTCCCAAGCTGTCAACAGCTAGCACATCCAAGGTCTTGGTAGCTAGCTCAATTGAAGAGGTCTAGCCGATCTGAGAAGTGCTAATAGAGACAATTGACTTTAATAAAAAAGTCATTTCGATTCAGTTCATTCTTATAGGTCGATACATTTTATGTCATTTATTAAAGCTCTTTTCTTATATGTCGATACATTTCAAGTCATTTACTAAAGGCTCTTTTTTTAAAGATCCCTACATTTCATGCTTTTTACTAAAAGCCTTTTTTCATAAGTTGTTACATTTCAGGTCATTTATAATCTCGCAAGGTGAAATATAGAAAGATAACCTATGACACCGAAAGTTTATGCTTTTTCTAAATCATAAAGAGGGAAAAGCCCAGCCAAAAACAATTACATGTTTATCACACAATTAGAAATAAGATGAAAACAATATATAGACATTAATGTGTCACCTGATCAGCAACAGAGGCAGTCTCATTTTTCACTTCTTGGCTAGCTCTTTTGGCAACATCAGCACCCTGTTTCATTGCATCTGCACCCTTTTGAACTGTGTTACGAGCCTCATCTTTAAATGCCGTTGCCAGGTGGCGATTTGCTATTTGCTGCAAAATTTAATTTTAGAGACTTCCTCTCAGATTTAACTTCGTAAGCATTCAATAAATATACATGATATAGTACTTTAAGATGGTTGATATCATAATGTGTGATATTACGGAGAGTGGACGACACGACTACAAAGTAGATATCATATGATAGAAAATAGAACTTTTAAGATTCTTTGTGAAACAGAATAAAACGAAAGTAAAACATTTAAATTGAAACAGATCAATATGTGTATATCGAGAGACGACGAGGTGACTACAAAGTAAATAAAGTAAAGTTCTTACAATTCTTTCTTAATAAAACGAAAGTAAAACATTCAAATTGAAATAGAGCAAGTTTAAAACATATTGGAAGTAAAATAATAATCACCTTGAAAGGCCTGAATGCTCCACCAACAAAAACTCTAGTAAATCCCATGCTTGCCATGTCTGGTCTTATTTGATTTTTTTTAATTATTTTTTTTGGTTTCTTGAAATTTATTTGCTTATTCTTTTTAGGGTTATAAATAGAGGAAGAAATTGCCAATTTTTTCTCTGTTTTAATGGCTAAAAGAAATTCCCTTAGGATTTGAGGTAATTTTATTGCCTTTTTTCCAGTTTAAGCTAATCATCACTAATTAAGAAATTAAAAAGAGTAATACACGGATCACTCTACTTCAATGCCACTAATCTTTTAATTGGATATTAAAGAAAGAAGATTAACACCAGAAATAAATAAACATAAACATAAAAAGGTTTTTGTTTGTTTTCATTTAATGGAGATCTAAATTTTAAATATTCATATTTAAGCTGATTAAATGTGTTTATATTTTTAAGACAAAACTTATTTACCCTTTTTAAATTCAAATCTTCTATAAAATTCCTAATTGTCCCCCTAGCTTGGAACTAACAATTCTTTTGATAATTTATTGCTAATTCGTTGCTAAATAGTTTTAGCAACAAATTTTGTTGTTTAACTATTTTTATATCGCTACTTCCTTTTTCTTAGTAATCCATTCTTATCTTCCTTCTTTTTCTTAAAGTTCATTCCAATATACCCCTCGTTACAAAGTTGCTCACATACGTATAAGGAAAAAAGAAAAAAAAACATAGAAGAATTGCTAAAATTGAATTGGACTCATAGAAGAAGATAAAAAGATTTATTGCTGATCAACCATAGTGAATCTTATAAATTTAGAACATACAAAAACTAGCAATATAATTAAGTTGTAGTTATATTATTCTTGAAAGAAAAATGGACCAAATAACTTAGCAATAAAAATGTAAAAAAATTCTACTAAGATGTAGCACAATAACAACCCAAAATTCCACTACCAATTTTTGTACAAGTTCCATTCTGAAATCCCTTTGCAATACAAGCTGCATTACAATCTGGAAATTGATCACATGGTCCTAAAAGGACAACATCAGCAGCTTCACTTGACATAACAAAAAGAGCCAAACAAAATAATCCAATTAGTAAAATGGATTTGCTAATAGCCATTTTCTTAGATCTAATTAATGTTTTTGTGTGTTTGTATGTATGTTTTGTTTTGTGCACAAAAATGTGAGTGTTGGAGTGTCTATTTATACAAGAAAAAATGATCTTTTTTTGGAAAATTGTTAACTCTAGGTAAGTTATGGTAGATTTTGTTTTTATAAATAGTCCTTCTATGGAAATTTATATATTTACTTGCTATGATAGTATGATACTACTTTTTTTGTAAAATTGTTAAACTCTATGCAAGTTATGGTAGATTTTGTTTTTATGAATAGTCCTTCTATGGAAATTTATATATTTATTTGCTATGATATTATGATTTTTCTATAGTAACTTCTTATCGATCCAAAGATTTGGTCCTTTTCTAGGGAATACTTTTTTTTACTATATATTATGTTCATAGTTAGATAATCAATTCAATAGACCCTCTATGGACATTTACATATTTACTTGCTATGAATTATGATAGTATGATACTACTTTTTTTGGAAAATTGTTAAACTCTGTAAGTTATGGTAGATTTTGTTTTTATGAATAGTCCTTCTTAGAAATTTATATATTTACTTGCTATGATATTATGATTTTTCTATAGTAACTTCTTATCGATCCAAATAATTGGTATAATCAATTCAATAGACCTTCTATGGAAATTTATAGAGTATTTACTTGCTATGATAGTATGATACTACTTTCCTTATTTTAATTTGTTTGTCTTAGTTTGACTAGATTTGAAGTTTAAGAAAGTAAACAAAGATTTTTAAATTTTATAATTTTAATTAAATTAAATATATACAAAATGTGTATTTATGTTATGATCTCAAACATGTCAATATGTCATATTGAAAATTAAAACTACCGAGTTATCAAAAAAGGAAAAAAAAAAATAGATCAACTAAAAAAAAGTCAAACAAATAAATTCAAAGGTCAACTGGTCAGTTCAAAGGTCAATTACGTAGAATTTTCTATATAAGGAGCTGAATATTATCTTCATTGGTCAATCGAGGTTCATATGGTAACATAATATTATTATGATAATACTGTTCCAAAATTCTGCACTAGCGACGTAAATATTACACTTACAAGTTACAACAGTGAATATTAGTCGAATAACAGTGAATATAAGTTGAATATTTTCTTTTCTTCTCTTATTGAATCTCTTAATCTACCTGGGCATTTTCTTTTGTTAGTTCAAACTAGTTGAACCAAAATAATAATGAGATAACTAGTATCCACACACAATGGACAATAAAATTATACTGTCATTTTATTCATAAAAATATTTACATATTATTCATGTTTAGGGACTGTATTTTTTCTTCTTAGTTCACTCAATCAACAACACAAATTAACTGAAAACAAACTTAGACCCATATACCATTATATGTCTTCTAATTTAAATAATACTGAAAGTCGATTGTACCAAAGATACGAGTATAATTTGTATTCATTACTCCCTTCGTTCCTTTTTATATGTCATCAGTTTCTATAAATAGTTGAACCATATTACTTGTCATTTCATAAAATCAATGCATAAATTACCATATTCTTCCTATTATACCCTTGATGGAGTAGTTAATTAGTCTTGAAAATATATATTTTGACCAACCTAGAAAAACTAATAAGTAATTAATATTCATTGGAGTGCTTCTCTCTCCATTCACTATTCTATAAAATCTGATTTTGAAAATAAACTCAAAAATTTAAGTCATCCAAATACATTTTAATTTTTGAAATCTAGCATATTCATCATTTATTGAAAAGTTGACTTAAAGAAAACGTAATTTCTTAATGGAAGTGCAATGTATAAAAAGAAGGTAGATTGAGAGCAAAACAAATAGCTGACAACCAACCGGAAGTTCCCAATGTTTTAACCAGGAAACAAAAAACGTCAACGTATTTAAAAAGAACTGAAAACAGGGAAATCAAGTCGAGAACAGCAGTGATACAAAATGATTACATGTAAAGCCCTTCAGGCACTCCCTCTTTCTTCTTGAACATGACCTTGTCCTTGGCCTTCTTGAAATCTGGATGAGTTACCTGTAGACATACAATTATGTTGTTAAATAAACATCTATAGCACCAGCTACCAGGTATACTATCACTCAAAAAGTACCACACTCAAGATAACAGGAATACAAATTTTATGAATAAAATTATACGTAATTAATATACTTTGCCAGCAAAAGAACAGTGCAGCAGCAAACTATAGATGGATATTTGATCTTCCATTTCTTATGATCTTCTACTTTTTCCAGACTAGACATTCAACATGTGTCAAAGAAAATCATTGGCCCAAATTGGGCGAGTTTCAAAAATTAAAATATATTTCCAGTTTTTAATTAACATCCTGAACATGTTTCTGCAATCACAAAAAAAAATCAAAACTTCCTCATTTTCAAGTCTCACCTTCATACGCCGCTCTCTTAAAGCGAGCAATCCAGCTTCGGTACATATTGCCTTGATATCAGCACCCGAAAACTCATCCTTGGTCATAACAAATTCTTCTAAATTTACATCATCAGCCAAAGTCATCCTTGCTGTGTGTATCTGCACACCACATATAAGATGGTTCATGAAACAGGATATACACCAAACGCATCACACATAGTAATTTCATAATGCAATGCACAAACCTGGAAAATGCGCCTTCTTGTTTTGATATCAGGAAGAGGGAACTCAATTTTCCTGTCTATCCTACCAGGCCGAAGCAGGGCCGGATCCAGACTCTCAATTTTATTTGTGGCAAGAATCACCTTCACATCTCCTCTGGAATCAAAACCATCTAACTGGTTCAGCAGCTCCAACATAGTCCTCTGAATTTCTCGTTCACCACCTGAGTGTGCATCATACCTGAGGGAAGAACATATTAGTTGACACATACCACAAATTCCAACCTCAAAAACAGATTTCAGATGTTACCTTTTTGTACCAACTGCATCAATTTCATCAATAAAGACAATTGAAGGTGAGAGATCATCAGCAACTCTGAAGAGCTCCCTGACCAATTTAGGCCCATCTCCCAAATACTTCTGAATCAGTTCACTTCCCACAACACGCAGGAAAGTTGCTGAAGTGGAGTTTGCGACTGCCTGAATAAACAGGTTTAATAAAGCTTTGAGTATAATCTTATTATGGGCTAGAGACACACTATGTTCTGAAAGTAGATGAAAAGCACTCAATAACTAGTTGATTACAACTGTCTGCACATGTACACACAAGGACAAACAAATAACATGTATGGCATTAGTCGAGATACATTCTACCACAAAATGTATTGGAAACTATTTCAACGATTAGTCAAATATGCAAGTGCCCAAACCACCTGATTAAAATAGGACTTGACTACACATTGCCACCTGACTGATAGCCTCTTAAGAGGTATGACAAGTATTTTATAGCTGTAGCACAAAGACTCTGCAAACTGTACCTCAAGAACATTGTTTACTAGCATTATATACTTGTTGATTCCAACTAGGGAAGTCAAAGCATAAATCACCCTATTCTAAGCTCAGCATACACAAAGGGGAATTTCACAAACCTTGGCAAGTAAGGTTTTGCCGGTCCCAGGCTCTCCATACAGAATTACCCCTTTAGGAGGTTTAATACCAATGTCTTCATATAACTCAGGATGAGTCAAAGGAAGCTCAACTGCTTCTTTAATCTCCTGAATCTGGGCATCTAATCCACCAATGTCAGCATATGATTCCAAGGGAGCTTTCTCAACCTTCATGACAGACACCATTGGATCAACATCGTCTTGTAGAAGCCCAACAACAGATAGAACCTGAATTGAGGAAATAATATTGTCAAAGTGACCCACTCTCAGACTTGCACACTTTCACCAATACTTCAAAGGAATAAAAAAAAAAGAATTGCAGACAAATTACTACCAAACAATCAAGATAACAAGTCAAAATAAATGGCCAAAAAGAATATTATGGAAGGCAAAAGTTTGGAAAGGAAATACAAAGGTAAATTAGCCAACTAAAGAAGTTTCCAACTAGTCAAAACCTCTAACCATCAAACTTGGTGAAAACATAGAAGCTCTCTTGTGTAATCAATGGCAGGAATATCGTCCAAAATCAAACCATGAATCTCAAAAAAATTCAACAGTTGTGCATCAATCAAATTGTGTTTCTGCCTAATGGTTCACAACATCCATTGAAGCAATTTCAAGGCTCTAAGACAAAAGTGTGATCGTGCCTACACAAGTGTAGGTTGAACCAGATTTGCAAATATGAGAACCTGTTTTCCACAAGGGGTGTCAAATCCACCAATTATAGGATAATGTCTTTCGATTAGACAAATCCAATCTCTACCTTGACTTCTTCATTTCTTTTACTCTTTTTTTTTTTTTGCTATTTTATTGTTTTAATCAGTTTATTTCACTTCATTTCTGAAGTATTCAAATGACCATCACACTAGCACTTTGTAGCTTTCAAAACTTCAGACGAAGAAAATGATAGAAGGTGACCTTTCATTCCATTTGGATTCTGCTATATTCTAACAGCCATCCATAGTTTCCACTATGTAAAGAACACACAATCCAAAGGAAAGAAAAGAATCTTCAGATATGTCCTTAACATACCATGTAAACCATATTGGTGAGGAATTCCTCAAGGGGATGACAAGACTACTGACTAGGTATGAAGCACTTATTAACCAATGAACAGAAATAGCTGATTAACCACTGAGCTGCCTCAACATAACTGAGGGATTATTGTTACCAACTACAAAGAACAGTTGCAAATGAACAAAATACAAAGCACATACTCTTAATCTATCACACACTAAAAAACTGCTAATTAAAAGATCATTCATTTAGCATTATAAATACTCAGCCACCTAAAATACTACGATTCCAAACATAAATCAAGTGACTTACTTTTTCATACTTGCCACAATCCAAATTGCTAACTAGCCAAAATCTCAACAAGTAAAATCACAATTTGATAAATGGAAACGTAATTCTACCTACATTTTTTAAATCAAATACACACGAATCTCAAAGTTACCGAGGATTAGGTCTAAATTGTAACTATGAGGGAAAACTAAGTCTTGTTGAAACCCTAACAACTAAGAGGCTATCAAATATTTCAAAAAACTACAAACTAACAAAGTTCAATACCTTGTTATGCATCAAAATAGCACATCCTGGTTCGAGTTGATCTTTATCAACAAACGATAAGATCCCAACATAATACTCCGGTCCCACAGACGACGAAACAATAGCATGATTCTCATCAATAAGCTCCTCCAAATTCCCCACACTCATTGGAGATCCACGGAGATCATCAACTTTAGATCGATCCTCTTCAGTCTTCTCTTCCTGAGGTTTCAACCGTTCCTGATTAGCCACAAATTCTTCTTCCATTAACAAATAATCCTTAATTCTCTCAAGCTTTAGCAGACGAAGCTTGCACTTGGTCAGCGGCGTAACGGCTGGTATCCGAGCTGCCGCTTCGGAACCTTTCTGTTTGCGCTGCTTCCGACCAACGCGTGCCGGTGGAGCAGCTGGTTCGAACTTCTTCTCCTTCTTGTCTCCATCGTTTTTCCGGTCGCCGGGCAATTGCCGGTTAAGTCCGCCGGGCGTTCCTTGACCCATGACTATTAGCTGTGACTGAGAAGAGAGCGGAGGAAAAGGGCTTTGGAAATAGGTTTCGGATTTTTGGGTTATGCTTTTCTTCCTTTCCAAGATATATACCAGATATGCGTGTTAAAAAGTACGATTAATTACATAAAAAATAAAATAAACAACATGATTCAACAAATTAAATTTCACTAACTATATAAATTTGTTTAAATTTATCATTTATAAATATAAAATTAAGTAAAATCATATAAATCCCAACAAAAATCAAACATTAATGATTTCTTCTTTATGTTATAGTATCAATGAACAGACTTTAATCGGTACTTGTTGTTGGTGGTAATGAGCACAAGCTAGTCCAAATAAGAAAAAATATATTGTATTTATACTAGTATCATTTCTACCTCCATTTCATTACAAAAAATTACTTCTACTCGGGATTAGCTCAAGTTAGATGGAGAAACTATGAGTGATTTAACAAAGTGAAAGTATACATTAACAGACATAGTTAAGGGTGATGTGATGTCGATCGTAATCTCAGTAATTGTTAAAATCGCTATGTGAGTGTGTTGAAAATTATTTTATTTTAAGAAAACAAGTTGATTGTATTTCAATTCCAACATCAGTGCTAGATTTAAAATGTCTACATGTTGTGCATTCACTTGTATTACATGAAAAATAAACAAAATTTAAGATGAAATAATCTCATAGGCAGCATCTTCACTTGAAAGCTTCTTTCATTGAAAACTTCAACTACATGAAAATGAACCAATATCTAAAGGAAAAATTAAGCGCAATCAGAAAGTTTAAATATAAAATTTAGGATAAATTACACTTAACACCACCTGTAATATATGATTTAATTGCAGGTACATGGAAATCCTACACAAAATTGTTCACATTACACTTCACAGCTGCTGAATCATTTTAGTGGTGGAGATAAACCCATTCTTTCTCAAAAGAACCAATTAAGACTTATCTTTCCAAGCCAAAAGAGAAGTGGGAACTGAGCTAGGGCGATGAAGAGGAGGAGGTAATGATGCCGGCTTGAATCATACGTTCTCACCTCTGCGAAAAGAACTCTCTTCATTGTCTTCACTAAGAATATTCCCATGCATAAGCTTGTCCATGGCATCAAGAAGTAGTAAGAATGGCTCCATATAATTGTTCCAAGTAGAGCTATGGACAATCCTGCAAAAGCATATCCGGCGTATGACACGATGTCTAGGAGAGGAGCCTCTCCACTACCCAGTGAGAACAATGTCATCTTCAGCAAAGAAACCTCTAAAAACCAACCAACTAGCCCCTTGATGAATAGCCAATTTAGAGCTTCTGGGGTAAACCTGGAAGCAGACAAAAAGTTTCAGAATCTACATAAACCAAAGGAAGAGGAGGTAATGGAGGAAATTATTCCATATGCCAACAGTATTGCAAGTTATAGAATGTGACAGCATGCAAAAAAGGAAAGAGAAAAAGGTTTTTTGGGTGGGGGTGGGGGGTAAATAGGTACAGGCATGCCTAGAAGTCGTGGTATGTTACCAACTGTATCCCACCACTACTACAACATATCACTCCGATGGCCCAACTTATTGTCCTTTTTTTAAAATTTTGGATACTGAACCCCCACTTTACTAAAAGAAGTTCATTAAAAGAAGTTCAAATTCTTTGAAATTAACCTTGTGTTCACTTTTGAATCCACATTTGTTTCAAATATAATAAAATTTAAATGGAATCTCAACAGCCATGCATAGAACATAGCCAACCTAGGACATCTAAATTTCAGAGGAAGAGACAATAGGAAGAGGTGGTGATTCTCATTTAGAAGACAGTTACATGAAATAAGTACATATGCTAACAACTTTAGTAAGTTCAGTTTAAGCAACAGCTTTGTCTTCAGTATGAGAATGTGACATTGTTGGCACTTTAACCAAAAATGAGATAAGCAACCACTAACCAAATTCCACACGGAAATTTGACAGTACAGAATCAAAGAACTTCTCATTATTGAGCACCAAGAAACCAGAGTTAAGAAAGCTTGAGAAAACACTGCTTACCTTCCCTGGAGACCCAACGATAAACCGGCAAGAACAACGTAGGTACCAAATGCCATGAATGGAATGTACAAATCTGGAGCATTAATATCAAAGATAGGGGGCTTATAGGATAGCCTGCCACCTACCGGCTCTGTGATTCTTGTCCAATGACCCTACAGACAAATGAAAAGGTAACAAATCATAACAATAAAAAAAATTATTGAGATCGTAATGTGACAATGAGAGAGATCAAGGGTTTCATGAGCTTACTCTGTGTAGGAATGGGAAAAGCACAACTTTCAATTTGTTTCTCACGTACTGGTCATTCACTTGGAAGTAGTACTGAGGATCGGAAAAATACCTACTTATCTGTTCAATCAAAAAGTTGTCAACTAGAATTATATTTCCATCAGAAAAGCTAGATCACTTTATCAAAATATCTTTCAGCAATAAACTATCCACAGACAGAACAGAAAAATGATTTGGACAAAGATGTTAAATCATGTACAGCTTCAGAGCACATTTAGTAAACTCTAACAAAGAGGCAAATGCTACACCATATCAAAGAGGAGGGGAAAGGGAATCTGGCTTAATTTTGTTTGAAGGGGGATTTTCCTGGCTACCTATGGCATAATCATTTGCATATCCACATAGACTTTCCGAAACCATAATTTTTTGATAAGTATGTAACCGTAATTCTATGGCTCACTATGAATCGCTAATAGTTCTTTTTAAATAATAAGGGCTAATTTCAATTTTTCATTTTTTTGTGGAAGGTTTTCAACACAATTGACACATAAGGGCAAGGCTTTTGCTTTTGGAAACAATATAACTTGCACATCAGATTCAGTACCAGGAACCAAAGATAAACTAAAAGAGGCTAATCTTTTGTGTAGTCACCAAACATTCAATGCCTGCGATGCTAGTGATCCCCTCAAACCTGCTAATGAACCAACTTCCAAGAATTATGATTTGGAGGTTGGTCATTCCCACTCCAATTAAATTAGCTTAGCTAGACTTGAACCATATTGCATCAAAACCACTAATATAATTCCTTTCTAGCTTTCTCCCAAGTCTTGCTCCTACTGAGCATCACACTGTGCCACCCCATGCCCCATATCTCACCATCTGCTTCCAAGCTCAGCCAACATGAGAGGTCCTAATTCAACTTAAAGTTAATTTCTGCATAACTGCAGCTTAACACACTTGAGGAAATAGGTTAAACTCATGGTAACGAGCAGAATCAGATGACGTCACAAAAAAATACCTGCTCTAAATCATATTTTTCTTTCTTCTACTTTTGACCTCCCTTTCCATCTCTTATTTGGAGTAGATGGGGCTTGTCATCAGCCATCACATGCTTCCCCAGAATATTCTGTCCATCTGACTCAATCATCCAACAGAGTCCTCTACTTTTACCACTATAATTGAACATTTATCTACCTAAATATTAATAGGTTTTCCGTATCCTCTCTCTAAAATAAAAAGAAATCCTGTCCACGTTAAAGTTAATCTTTTGAGTTTACTGCACAGTGGAGAGATGACCAAATAAGGGCATGGGGTGCTATCATTGCAGCAAGGAGTAAGGAAAAGTACATTATGAGAACAAATTTGTAAGTTGTAAAAATGAAGAAAGTAATAAGCAATTGGAGAATGTGAATAACTTCACCTAGCTACAATTGCTACTAAGTGACTAATCACTTATAGCTCACTTTGCTATTATGTATCAATGCCAGTTTGATGATGTCATCAAAGTGAAGACAAAATCGTAAATGCCATTTGAAATTTATTGATTTCAAAATAGTAGGAGAATTAACTACCAAGAAAGCAACAATGCAATAAAACGATACTATTTCCTTGCTGATTATGCCATAATGCACTTTCACGAACAAATAACTTCAGGAATGATTACGGAAAAAAAGTTCTTTTGGTAAGTGGCACAATGTAGAAATATGACCAGTCGATGAAGCAACTTACATTGCTTTGAACATATTCAGAACTGGAACCAAGGATTTTTTCTCCATAAGCCCCTAGTCCACTTCTGATGAACCCTGAGCTACCACCAGAGAAGGCATTTCCAAAAGGATTTGCCTGTATATTACCAGGCGGTCTTGGCACCCCAGACTGTGCTCCCAGGTTATCATACATTTCTGCAGGAGGATTTTTCTTTAATCAAGACAACTGTTAGTAACTCAACATAAGCATAATTCCTTTTTCTCACTGCTTGATTGAGTCTAGGATTATAAGCCAGTGAGTGCCTAAGTATCCAAAGGCAAAAAGAAATAGGATTGTAAGGCATAAACTAAAACTATCAAACAGGGAAAACCCGATTTTCTAACATCACAAATAGTGCTAGCAGGCAGCCCACTTATTCCAGGTATCTCATGTTGCTATAAGCTAATGCATACCAAAGATAATTATCCAGCTCAATTCAGAAACTTCACTTTTCCCACCCAACATTGTTTAGCCGATTTTATCATTAAATAAATGCTACTCCCAGCACACCACAATAAGTGCATCACCTCAATACAAAGATATTCGGAGAAGGGACAGGCAAAGATTTAGTAGTCCAAAAGGTCTGTAGATCCAGAAAACGACTCCATCACTTTGTTTAAATCAGATCACACTTACATTTTATCTTTTTATCAAATCTAGTTTCGTTTGAGCCCAGATTCCCATACAAATTTATCTTCTTAAAATTACTTCCATTAATAATTTTTTCTGCAGGATAAGAGCTAATTCATCACTTAATTGAAATTCCATCACCAAAAGTAAGAGAATTCCTCAGGTTACACGTACCTTTTGCAACTCTTTTGTTCTTTCAACAACAAAAAATAAAAAGAGATTTTCGGATTAAATAATTCCAGTACATCATGAAAAAGGTTCATGCGGCATAGGTACAACATAGACGGCCTTTTTGCTGGAAACATCCATCAATCAGTAATTCCATTTCACAAATCACTATGACTTACATGCCAAGCAACTACCGATGCAATAGAGAGAGAGAAAACAAGTGATAAATCGAAGATTAAAATCAATAGCTTAGATTACCCGGAAAATGCAAAAAAAGTGCGACGAAATATAGATCTTCTGGTGTTGACTGTTGATGAAGGAAGCAAAAGAACTAAGAACCAATAATGGAGATCTGTGAACGATAAACTCTCAGAATGAAAAAAAAAATGAATTGAAAGGAGAAAATATCGAAGACTTACAAATTGAAACTCTGACTGAAGAACAGATGGAAGCGAGTCTGCAGAAGAATTACAAGAGGCCTGAATTTACAGTTAACTCTATTAACTCCAGATTTCAGAGTTCTAAAAATCGGGTCGGGTCGGGTCCTAACTTCATTTCAAACGCAAACCCGTATATCACAACCCGACCCACTAGACTCCTTCTTCTTATTTTTTTCCTCTTTCTTTATTATAATCGAAAAGTTCTAGAAAGTAAGTTAATACGATTTAAAATTCATTAGTAATCTCTAGTTAATCAAGTGTTATCTATGATAAGAATTGTCTTCTTATAATTTCTTTCTTCTTTCGATCTATAGAGACAACATCCTTTCTAGTATAATTCTCGATATCATATTAAACAAACATTTATAACATCAATGAAAGAGAACAAAATATTTTTTGTAGTGCCCAAAGAAGTAATATATATCCGCATTAGATGTTTATGTCAAATTAAGGAATTAAGATACAATACAATTTGCATACACATTTCTTTAATCTTCTTAGAAACAAGAACTTACGAAAATAGCGCAGCTCATAATGATGATTACTCCTTTCATTTCCATCCAAATTTATGTAATGGCGTTAGACTATACACAAAATTTTAAAAATAAGGCTTATAAAACTTGTAATCTAAACGAAAAATGTTATTCCTTTTTGGACGGACTAAAAAGAAAATAGTCTTACACAAATTGAGATGGAATATTTTCTGGTATTCAACTTCAAACTTCGGTGACAACAACTCGTCTCTCCATCAGAGACTTGAATCATAATAGGATTCGAACTCGTGACATACACCTAATCTAATCAAGCACCTCGAAGCAAAAATTAAGGTCAATCTGGAAAAAAATTACAGATGGCGATACTTGTAATAGAACACCTTTTCCCAGATATAATTTGATTTGTTGGGGTAAAAACCTTGGAGCTTAAGTACAACCAGCTCAACTGTTTCTAGGGGAAAAACTGAACTTGGAGAGGCAAATCACATCTTTATATGAGATTATTGTTGGACTAGATCTTTTTGAGAAGCTCTAAACCTTCACACAAGCAAGTGCGAGAGAAGGAGAGCACAATGGTACTGCTTCCGTCTGCCTTTCTCCACTTAAATACCAAAACATGATCGACAACAAGATCTCAGAAACTCATGAAGCAACTAAGGATCATCATCATAAGGTTCATTTAAAGCTGGTGAAGAAGAGAGTTCCAAAATAGAAAATCCATTGGTTTGAAACTCAGCCAACTCAGATAAATGAACTTGTTGTCCACACATGATATTTCCCCTCAAATCCAAATGCTCCAGTTTACCTAATCAATAGCAAAGAAAAAGGTCAATGAATCCCACAATTAAATGACACAGAAGGCGCAGAAAGCTTTTGACATGCATTTACATATCCATGTCAACTCACATGTCATTTCTAGTTTCTCAAAAAATTATAGAAACATACAACATACCCAGTGTAATCCCACATGTAGAGTCTGGGGAGTGTGGTGTGTACATAGTCTTACCCCTACCTTGTGAAGGCAGAGAGGTTGTCTCCGGTAGACCCTCGGCTCAAGTAAAGTATAATAAAATCAAGTATGGAGGAGGGGGTAGTTAATATAAACATGAAGCCACTAGAACCTAATGTTGTGCTAAAACACGAATAGAAAACTGGAAAGTGCAGTAGAGAGCTAAAAGAAAAAAAAAAGGAAAAGTTAACTAAGCAAAGCTAAGTTGAGAGCAAAAGTGATTGGATTTCCACCAACTTGTGTGAAACTAAAACTGAGGCTCTTATACATCTCAATTCCCTCCACAATTTCAGCCAACTAACTAATTGTAACTAATATTTGAACTCAAACTCATAAATTTAAATTTTACCCTTCCTGCCAATTTTTTTAAAGCTAACAATTGAAATTAACATAACAAATATTTGAACTTCTTTTCACACCAAGTCCAGCTTGGCATGCATATTTGTGTATTATAGTGACTACTAAAAAGAACCTCTAAATTGGGAATCTTTTCATATGGGAGAAAGCCTGTGGCATAACGTTGTTAGCCTGAGTCCACTTCATAAGGAAACAGCAGGTTCAAAACTCCAGGGAGTATGGGCCTGCTCCTCTACCCTCCTCCGAACTTAAACACCAAATGTTTGTCCACGGCATGATTCAAACTGTGAAACCGCAAACATGTGTGTAGCGACGCTTCCTGTGTTGCGTATTAAATAGGAAAAATTATTCTTCTCGAGTGTTTCTGTCTATTTTTCTTATTTAAAGGGCTAAAATATTTTCATTAGCAACACTAGCTCCATTATGGAGTAACTTATCTTTTGTTGGGAGAACGATAGATCTTAATATTTATTATTTTTTTTAGAAAGATAGAACTTGATAATTTTATATAATAGTAGATTTCATTCTTCAATTTCACATGCTTGATATTTTATGTATTCATTGTCAGGCTCTTGTAGATGGGTTGCATTCATCTCTAGTGCTATTTTCTGATAGAATTTTACATTCACTTAACCCAAAGAATCAGCAAAAGAGATATGTCACATGCTAAATAGAAGGTTGTGACTTTGTCACAATTTATCGACCCATTATTAGTAACTGACAAAAGGAAGAAACTTACGCAACAGAGAGAAACCAAAACGAGAGAAGAAACTGAGCATTAGAATGTTGTACCTTTTGCAGCTTTTACAGCAGAGGAAAGGATTGACAAAGATTCTTTGGGCATAAAGTTGTATTTTGCGTTTACTGTTGAAAGATCTGGTGCATAAGAGAAAAGCTTTGACAGAAATCTTGCAGTTTCAATTCCACCTCGATTCTTGCTGCATAAGTTTAATGAACATGTTACTCTCAGTTCAAAATCCATAAGCTAAAGTTCAATGAAAACTCCATTTAACCTTATGTTGATTGAGTGGAGCTTTGTTTCCGTTACTATCTCTTGGCCTGCTCTCATGAAGCCAGAAGAACCTAGTCCAATGTCTTCAATATCAAGAGCTTGAATACCTCCGCATAGAAACTTCCCTAGTGCTGTTCCTATCTCACTACAAAAAAATTGGGAAATGAGAATATTAAAAAACTGTTCCCATGGAAAAGGATGGAAGCATCAAAATTTTGAAAGAAAGCTTGGAAGTGTCAAATGAGGGTAAGAAAGGGTATATATCGCACAGACAAGCTTCTGCAGTATAAACAGTGTCAAACGAGATGTAATTTAGCAAAGATTAAAAGGAGATCTGATGTCTAAAAAGTCAGCAAGAAACTAAATGCAACAGGTTCTCAGATTTTGGTGATCCTATTACAGAGTTAACTTCATAACAAAGGGAAAACTATCAAAGCACCAAATAATGAAAAAGCCTGATATACAACTCCCGGGACAAAAGGTAAAGATTAGATTTGCAGCAAATTTTCCATGACGGCATTCACCTTATCAGTCCAAGCAGTTTAACATGGGATCAATTTAACCCAGAACAAGGCTTAAAATGTCTCCCAACTTTAGTTGATAAAGTGGAACAGTAAACTCTTACAAACTTAAAGCACAAAGAAAACATGTGAAGGCCAACTGATAAACTAACTCTCCAGGTCATTTGTGGTTTTCCCTCGGAAAATATCATCTATTTAGGAGAAGAATTACGGAAGTTGAATATAATTTTGTAATTGTATCCATTTTACCAACCTGCCAAGAGAGTTGCCTCCGATCGAGAGAAAATTCAGTGGTTTTCTCAAAGATGAAAGAGCTTCTAGAAGTTCACAAACTCCAAAGCATGTAAGCTCACAACTTTCCAACTTCAATTCGACAAGGGGGAAATATTTATGGGACGTCTCTTTGAAGTAGGGGATTAGACACCTGAAAGAAAAACGCAATTGTGAGACCTTAGCAAGTTGGTCACTGAATACTGATGGCTAAATTCAATAAACCTGATTCCAGAAGTCTCGATAGGATTATCACTGAGATCAAGTTGCTCCAGATTAGGTATGTGGACTAGAGCATATCTGAGACAATCCACATCGTCCATCTGTAGATTGCAGTTCCTGAAGTTGGAGAACCAAGTAAACTTTGTATTGCAGTGAAGATGACAATACAAATACACCTTTCGTGATTCATTAAGTCAGTTGTGATTAAATTTACTGTGGAACTGCTTATGCTAAGGCAGTTCAGTATGAGAAGAGACTTCTTTGAGGCATGAATAGAAAAGTCAAAGCATACCTTAAATTAAGCTCCTTTAATGACTTCAATGAATTATATGTCCCAGATGACTCTGTGCTACTTCTGTTCTTATATTTAAAATGAGAAAGCCATCCCGCGATCTGCAGTGTGAAATTTTCTATAGGTCGATTGATGCTTACATCAGTATAATAGAACAAAAGCAGAGCAAATATTGTTACTCACATTGTTTTCTGAAAGGTCCAGAACGGTAATACTAGATGAAGCATCAACGAGGGTATCAAATACTTTCCTCGCAAAATGGCGAGGAAGATGGTTGTCTGATAAGCATAGTGAAGACAAGGACCTAGCAGAAACACGATGCACAAATGTAAGTCTATGAAATCATTTAGTGGGTTACAGTAGATGGAATATACCATGTTGCACAGAATGTAAGTCTATGGAATCATTATGAGTATAAAGCATAGAACAGTTAAATAAAGAAGCTGATGGAAGCTGCAGTGAAATCCGCTATACCTCCCTGATGATAGCAAAGATATCAGTCCAGCTGGCAAGGATTGAAAGTTGTTCTCTAGGAAGCTTGATGTCTTGATTGAGAAATGTTGCATCCCAAGTGCTTGAGGACTGTGCATGCATAGCAAGTCACAAATTGCATCAAGAGAAGAAACTGTAAACTTGCAATGCATGAATTTAATTGACTTTAGGGATCGATAGTTCTGGCTGATGAGTTTGCATAACCCCTCGACCTGTAAGGTTGAAAGCCACAGGAAAAGCAGTGTAATAGTTAATTCTTCAGCATAACAAGTTCTACTCCAGAAGATATAACAGTTCAAAACAAAGAAATGTTTGCAAAATTCATTTTTACTACAGATGCCAAACAGAAAATGCACAAGCACTTGAGACAACAATTATGTTTCACACATTTAGTTCTGACTTGAATTCCAGAAATAAATGTATGTCAAAGTATATATTAGGATCTGATGCCAATGGCATGTCTTGAATCTTATGTCGAACAGTTTCTTACAGGTTAATCTTTCCTCTTCTTAGTTTTGTTACTTGTAAATTTTGCTTTTTCCTGAAAGCTAAGATGTACAGCACATATACAAAAGAACTAAACTTACATGCTCATCAGACTTAATCCATTGTAATTCCAAACTCTCCAACCTTGCATTTCTAAGTAATAGCTGCAACAAAGAAATATAAGGTAATAGACAAACTAAAGGAAGCCTTATATGTCATCAAATCAATTAATCTCTTCTCTGCATATTTAATGTAATGCCTGAATATACATTAAATCAGCATTTTCTAACTTACTTTTTACGTTGTTCTTTTTCTATTTGACGACAAAATTAGAAATTGAAATTTCACACAAATATTATCAATTAGAAGCTTTTTTTTATCTGCGTCAAGTAGTTAAACATCTATATATGATTTCAATTTAAAATGCCCTGCTTGATCTTAGAAAGTCAAATTGGACTTTCAATTGGAAATAGAGAACATATAGTGCACAGTATGTGCAAAACTACAACTTACACAAGTTTCTTCCACACACAGAACATTTGGCAATCTCAGGTGCCTGCAATCAAACAAATGTAATTAAAAATGAGCTATGTTTGAGAACATCAAGAAAGGTCGTTGAAACACAATATGTAGCTGCACAAATCATTTGCAATAATGAAGGGTCTACATGCACTTGAAGGCTCAAAATTTGTGCTTTTAATGTTCAAAACAACCACTTATTCTGCACACACCCTGTTTCAAGGAGGAAAAAAAGGAAAAGAAAGTAGAAAACTGCAGAGGAGAGAACACCAGTTTCAACCTTCAATGATACTTCACAAATGCAGTGTTCAAGACGATGACTCGTAATAATAGGAACATTTATTTGCATATGGCATTTAAAAATATTTCTGTCATGAGGCTCATTGTCCTCCGAACAGATAACACCTGCAGATTTAAATTTTTTTGTAAAAATACACCTGGCATACGATCCAAATTGTTGGCAGTGATAAGCGAACTTGGAATAGTCACAGGTGAATCTACTGATGTGTCCCCTATGATCAATATAGTTTAGGATTGATTCTGCACAAACAAAAGAAGCTTGTATCAACTAAATCTTATATGGCTAGTTTAGGGCCTTTTTGTGGAACTTACTTGAGTTACAATTTTTCCAGAACAGGGAAAGACTTCTGCATACAAATACTATTTGTGATACAAAAATATAGACAAAACAAAGGCATCTGAAAAGATTCAACCTTCTTCAAAATCCTCTTTAAACCCTTTGTCCAAAATATAGCTTTCACGTAGTGTGTGTATAAAATATTCCTTAATCCTTACCCAAATAGACAAGAGGAAAGGGAAGAAAGAAAAGTTAACCCCACCAGAGGATTTGAATGTTTAATAGAAAATTTTGATTTTAACCCAAGAGAGCATCTAAAAGAGGATGCATGAAGAAGGATCTGGGCATGGACGCCGAAAATTGATTGCCAGAAAGTAGTGTGATGGGTGAAAAGAGACATCAATCAACATGAATCTCTTACCTGGAACTTCCATTTCACTAATCCGACCATGAAAAGATGGGAATAAAGCAAACTCTGCTGTTGTATCCAGGCAACTGTACCTCAAAAAATGTAGAATTTTAAAATGACAGGTGAACTGAAGCCATATAAAATAGTGGTAACTGGTAACCACCAATAAGTAGATCATTTGATGTTCATACTTCTGCAAATGTGCTTCCCAATACATCTGTTGCCAGTCATTTGCGGATTCACACTCTACTTCTTTTTCGTTTGCTGATCTGGCAGATGACTTACTCTTGAAATTCTTACTCCTCCAACCAAAAGCAGGCCACCGAGCTTCATACAGATTTTTCCACTCTTCCTCAAAATTCAGATATCTGCAGAAACATATTCCAAAATGAAATCATTTGCAGATCATGTATATCCAGGTAACCACTCCTCTACAAATATTACACATGATGTAACATACTCTTTCTTTATGACCAGGAAGCTGAAGAAAACTCACTCAATTTCCTATATTTTCTACAGATGCAGACCTTTTACGCTTTCTCTGATTATCAACACCGTCAGTCAAAAGCTCATAATCATCCAAGATATCAGATTTCCTGCAACACAAGATTTTCTGGTTAAAGTTCAGGCACTATAATGCACCCCTCCCACTACATAAAGGTTCATGTGAAAAAAACCTAAATAATATCAACCACCTATATCAATCATACATATGATCTACCTAAAATGTTGATCAATTCACGGTTAACTAGCTTCATCACACTTAATTCCAAACCACTTCCTCAAACGGTCAGATGCACCAAAAGTTTCAAACTATACGCCTTTTATTCATGGCCTTTTGGTTTAGAAGTAAATACAAAAGAGCTTTCAGTAGATTAAAAGAGAGAATAGATTTTTGAGAACAGAAGTGGTTTGGAACAGAAGTATTCTCTGAAAATAGCAACAACATACCCAGTGTAATCCCATGGGTAGGGCTTGGGGAGGGTAGAGTATGTGCAGACCTTACCCAACCTTGGGAGGTAGATAGGTTTACGAAGACCCTCAACTCAATAAAAAGCATATCAAAGTGGAGATAAGTAATTATATTCATGCTTTTGAACGTACAACGTGGATAACTAAGTCACGGCTATTTTAAATAAAGCTCTACAATGTGGTCAATCCCAAACTAGTCAGTCAGCAGTATGAATACTCAATATCCATTCAGCTCCATTGGAGCCAGTTCCAATCCAAAACTCAATTATTTCTCATTAAAAACACACAGGGGTTCTCCGAATATAGGGATTCTCAAAGTTCCTATAGTTAAATCAAGTGGGTCAAAAACTGTGATGCCTCATGTTCAAATCTCAACAGAAGCAAAAAACACGATGTGGTTTCTTCTCATCTATCCAAGCCTTGGTGGAAAGATATTTACCGGTCCCTGTACCTAGTGGAATTAGTCGAGATGCAATGCAAAGCTGGCACGGACACCGCGGTTATTAGAAAATAAATATAGGGATTCTCTACTAAACTCTGGCTATGTGAATTTGGCTTCCAGTGTAAGCTCAGGCTGTTGTTTCAGTGATAAAGAATGAGGGTCGAGTTAATTTGACCACCACCAACCACCACCCACAGCAAAAAAACAAGATTTTAGGATAAAAAAATGTTTGGTAAAAACACATATAATCAATAGCATAGTTGATCTAACAACCTATCTTGCAATCCAATACTCAAAAGGGTTCTCCAAATATAGGGATTCTCAAAATTCCTATAGTTTAATGAAATGCGTTGAAAACTATGATGTCTCGGGTTCAAATCTCACGTAAGAGGCAAGAAACACTAAGTGAATTCTTTCCATCTATCCAAGCTTTGGTGGATATTACCGGTACCCCTGCTGGCGAGAGGCAGCAGGTACCTGATAGAATTAGTCGACGTGTACACAAGCTGGCACAGACACCGCAGTTATAAAAAACATTTACTAAATAAACATATATAATCTATAATAGAGTGTTGAGATAAAAAACCCTTGTTGTAATTTCTGCAATGCCAATGGAGGTAACTGCGACAGCAACTGATCGAACAACTCCGTAGGAAGGTGATACAATACTGATGAAAGATTAAGATCATCAACTGAAAACAAAAACAAAAAATGCTAAGCATAACACCGAAAATTATGATTCCCATAAACAACAAAAACAATTACCTTGAATGAGTTCATCTCTAATTGAGTAAATGCATAAGTTAACTAATGATGGAACTTCAATTTCCCCCATGTTTTCACAACCCTAAGATAAATACTACTCCATAAAGCTGCGAATTTTTACAAATGGGGTTGCAAAAATTCATGTACAAAATGCGAAAAAAATGAAACAAATAATTAAAGATAAATTATACTAGCAAGAATTTAACAGCAAAATGGAAAAAGGGTTATGATTAACAAGGAGGAAAACAAGTTTTTTTTTCCAACAGAGATGACTTGGGGCGTCTTCTCTTCTAGGTTTGCTTGACACTTCACTGTCTAAATATTCACTTAAAACATGAGTTTTTAGTTAAAATTATTCCTTATTTAAACTCATAGGTTTATTATTTTAATATGTATTGTTGAATATGTTAATTCATTAAAATTTAAAAATAGAGCATCTTTAGTTCAACTAATTGAATAAATTAAAATTTTAGTGATAATAATTATTTAGAAAACATAATAAAATCAATTTAAAAAAATTAAGTTACTTTCAAATCGATCAAAATCTCAATCAACTCATTGATTTGTTATCAAATAATTTAAAGAATAAAATTGATTGAACTCAATGTTTAGTTGACTGAGCTCGATCGATTTACTTTTAAAAATTTGACTAAAAAATCGATCGAACCTGATTGGTTATCATAAAAAGGAATTGCATAATATTTAAATGACTGAGCTTGGATGGTTTTTATCTTTTCAAATATTTGGCGGGAAGTCGAACTTGATCAGTTTGATTGACTTTTCAATTGGTCCAAAAGTCAATTAAAAAAAATTGATTTATTTTTTCGTGTTTTCAATAATCACCATTAGTTTTTAAGTTCATTTTGCTCATTAGATCTAAGTGTTCCACTTTAACAAACGACTGAAAATGTCCAAAATTACTATATTTAAAGAATCAAAATATACATATTTTCAAAACAAAAACAGACACACTCTACCAAAAACTCTCTAAAACATCAACTCCTCCTACTTTAAAATTTTTAACTTATTAATCTCATATATAATTCCTATTTTGTTAAAATAATGTGATTTAATATCGTGTAAAAGTCAAGAAAATTCTACTAGTAAAAAGCTATTTACACAGTAATTAAAGAAATAACTCTTCTTTTCTGCTTCATTGTTAATTGTTTTAAAAATGCGATTACTTCAAATTTTGATCATACCACAAGCAAACATAGATAAAAAGTGTGTTGGTGCAATTGAAAAACGAAATCATGTAAGAGTCCCAAAGAGATTTGTAGAAGTGATTAAAAAAGATTGTCAATAAACTATGCATTGGTTCACTTCAAAGTATTGTTGATGTTGCAACGAAATTGTTCTTATTTTTACTTTTTGTTTATTTCTACGAGTATGTGAGATGTTATTATTTTTAATTGTAAACTTTACTGTTGCTTAACAGAATCCATGGAAGCTAAACCTCCATGGATGTGATTGTAAGCTTGAACTCGAATTAAGAAGAGAAGAGAGAGAGAATTTTTATTATCAGTAAAGTCAATTACAAATGAGAAGAAGCACAATCTTATATAGATCACACAATGCACACCATGTGCACACTCTAACAAACTTTCATACTAACTAACTAATGCCAGCTCATAGTTAGTTACATAACAAGATTCTAACTAACTTCTTCTAGAACTTTCAATATTCCCCCTCAAGCTTTAGTCTGAATATACATTGAAGACTCCAAGCTTGGCTAATAACATGTGATGAG
>JAJOOD010002748.1:0-28998 GCA_029582525.1 Solanum tacnaense
ACTCACACTAGCTACCACCTCGTCAATAACATCAACAGTGGAGACCACGTGAATATCGTTTGGGTGTTTCATTGACTTACAAACATTGAAGGTCACTTCATCTTCATTCACCCGAAACTTCAATTCTCCACTTTCAACATCCATCAAGACTCTCCCGGTTGACAAGAATGGTCTTCCCAAAATAATAGGAATTTCAGCATCTATTTCACAATCGAGAATAGCAAAATCAGCCGAAAAAATGAATCGGTCAATCTTTACCAAGATGTCATATAGTATCCCCACGGGATGTTTGATGTATCGATCAACAATCAAAAGTCTCATTGTGGTGGCTTTCGGTTCACCCAAGCCAAGTTATTTACAGATCGCATATGGCATAAAGTTGATGCTTAGCCCCAAATCGCATAAAGCTTTAGCAAATTGGAGCATGTCAATGGTGCAAGGGATGGTGAATGCTCCGGGATCTTCTCTCTTTTTTATCAAATCATTTGTCATAATTGTACTACAACTATGGGAAACTTCGATTGTCTCAAAGTCCAAGCTCCCTTTCTATGTAACTAACTCTTTCATGAACTTGGCATATCCCGACATTTCCAACAATGCTTCCACAAGGGGAATTGATAATTTCTTGAACACCGATAGGAACTTCTTGAGCTTCTCATCCTCATTTTTCTTCTTTAGACGTTGGGGAAATGGAAGAGGTATTTTGGGTAAAGGTTGCATAACTTTTGGGATTGGAATGTGTTGCTCCATTTCCCCTTGTGGTTCTTTGGCAATGCTTTGATGGATATGTGCCCCTTCTTCCTCTCTGCCTTTATAATCTTCATGCTTTTGATCTTCTTCATTTCTCGTCACATTACCTATTGCTACCTTTCCACTACGCGTAACCACAACCAACCCTCTATCGCCATCTTCCATTGTCATCTTTGGTTTCAATTGTGCTGACAGTAAACTCAACTGACTTCAAGTATCTTGATTGTATCTGCATGAGAGTTCACTTTACTGTTCAATGATGAAATATCATCTTTCATCCCCTTCAACAAATCATCTGAACCTTCAACTTTATCAAGTATGCGTGACAACAAATCATTCACCCGGGGACTACTTGCACTCCCATTGGATTTTGGGCTCTCCCTTGAGTGAGTGTGGTTGCCTTCATGGTCATCTTCCTTTCTCCAATAATCACTTTTCTCAACCCAATCTTGATAGTATCTCCTTTCCTCTTCTCCCTTGTGATAGTTCCAACCTTGATTCCCACCCCGCTGTAGATAGCGTGGGTGGAAACCCTCCTCATATCACTTGGGGTTCCAACCTTGATTCTCCCCCGGCCTTGAGTAACCGGAAGAAGAACCCTCCTCAACTATAAACACTCCACATGTACCCTTCATATGCTCTTGTATAAATTCCATTTGAGTCAGCATATTCTTGATATTTTATCCTTGTCTCACTCTTTATCAAGTTGTTCTTGTGTCAATCTAAAACAAAATGGAGAGACTTGATCCTTTTGGGTGTACCACACATGATTTATTTTAGTCATGTCATCAAGAAGAAACGAAGCCACCTCAAATGATTGCAACACTATTCCCCCTCATACCAATTGATCAGCCACCCCTTTATTAAACGAATCAAGACTTCGGTAAAAATATTGGAGTAGTAAATCGTTTGGTAACCCGTGAGTTGGGTATTTAAGTAAGAGTTTCTTAAACCTCATCCAGGTTTCATGGATGGGTTCACCCTCCCATCGCTTGAAACCTTGAATGTCATCTCTAAGCTTCATCATCTTTGATGGGGGAAAGAATCTTGTAATGAATTCTATAATCAACTCCTCCCATGATATGATGGAGTTGTTTGGTAACTCGGCCAACCACTTGCTAGCCTCCCCGTCAAAGATAGTGGAAATAATCGAAGTCGAATCGACTCTTGTGACACATTTTTGAATGACAACGGGCTGCACACTTCTGTAAAACTTCTCACATGCTCATGTGAGTCTTCGTGTTCTAGCCCTCCATAGAGTCCTCTCATTTGGAGGAGATGAAGAGTTGTGCCAGAGACTTCAAATATTGCATTCCCACCAGCTTGTGGTATACAAATTGCACCTATTTCACCTGCATGAGATGGGTTGTAAACACTATTGATATCATCGATACCGTCCCGATGACCTGCTTGACTACCATTCACCTCTTCCTCACCCATTTTTACTTCTATGTAGTCCAACCAACACCACACAATGTAGCCTAAGCTAATTCAACTACACCCAAACAATTCGCAACTCAAATCTTCAACCAAAGAATTCTAAGTAACGCTACTCCTCGGCAGCGCTGCCATTTTGATTTACGTATCAAGGACACTTCATCCAATACTAAGTGCCAACGATCATTAGTCAGTAATATAACCCAACTAAGTGAGTTGGGGTCGATCCCACAGAGAGTAGAATTTCCTTCGAATTCAATTATAGAAGTATAACAACAGCCTCTTCAACTAAATACTTAATGCACCTTTTTGGTTTGAACTTCAGATTTCAGGTTAGAATTATCAATCCAATTCAACACTTAACTCGAGACAATCAAATATTGAGGTAACACTTGGGGAATTGACCAACCAATTATTGAATTCAACTTAGTGGATGAACAATGATGCTCACAATATGGTAACTTGTCGTGGGTAGGTAGGACTATGTGTAAAGAAATTTTCTCTCGAACAATTACCTTATCTATGTCGAATTCTCTCAAATTTCAACACTAGATGGAAGATTCCCAACCCTCGTCCTCATCAAATCCACTCTCTCGAGCTAGATACAAAGGATAGAGTTCGTGTTTCACTCTCTCAAGCAGAAATCATGGAGACCCACTACTAAGGATGCTGAGTTTGCGACTTTGGTCCTGCACTTCTCTCTCGAGCAAGCACAAAACACTAAACTTTATACACTAATTATTAAAGATGACCTCAACACGTAGCAGCAAATCAGACCCACTTCAATTTAACACCATTATTTACAAATCAATGACACCCACTTAGTAAAACTCAACAATTGGTCACATAGTCAAAACCCCAAAAAGATAGTTTTAGCCAATCATAGTAAAAAGAGGAAAATCAACATTCATCATATTTTCCATAGCTGGGTAAAAAAGAGAATTTAAAATTAAAATCAACTAAAAATCTCCTCTATTATAAAATCTCCAAGAAAATCTTGCTAAAATCACTATGGAAACCCTCTAGTAGTGGTCTTTCTGTCAATCTTTTGTTCCTCTAATTTATGAATACTTTCTCTCTCTAGGAAAAATCAATTTAAACAAGTCTGATGTGTTACTGGTTAGACCAATCGGCGAGGTAATTCGGGCTTTGCCGACAGTTGGTCGACTCACCGATTGTCCTTCATCTCACCTTCATTTTTCACTTCTTCTTGGTCCAGCTACTGTAACTTTAGGCGATCCAGATCGGGATCGCCAGATGATTCTTCGAATCGCCCTTTTCCATTTTATCTCACCCATCATCACTTGTTTGAATCTCCCTCAGCACTTTTGGCAACCTGGTCATCCCTCGCTAAATCGATCAGCGACAGGCCGAATGGAACTGCTGCTCGTCGAAGTTACCCCCCCAGTTTAGCTCTAACATTCTGTAACTTTACGCGGTAGGTGGCAACTTAGTGATTCGTCGAGTGACATCGGCGATCACCAAGCCTTCATTTCTTCATTCCTTTAGCTGGCTTTGTTCCTTTTTGCACATTATTGTCCATGCTTCGTTCCTAAATCCAAATACCTGAAAATGTGGGATTTTATATCAGTTATTGGAACAAAACAAACATTTAAGGACACCAAATCTATCAAAATGAAGCCCTAATGAGTCCAAATCGTGGACTTATCACTTGATTGAAGATTCCTCACAAAATTGAGTGGAAAATTTGAGTCCTTGAGTCCTAGACCTTGACTTCTTCTTCTTCTTCTTCAATGGAGGTTTTAGAGAGAGAATATTTGGAGAAGAATTGGGTACGATTTGGGTTTTGGGAATTATGAATTGTAAAGTGGTAGTTAATAGTTTAAAAGGTCTTAAATAAATCTAAATAATCAATATAAAATGACCCCTAACTTAACTAACCACCCTAGGAATTTACCACTTTGTCCTTCACTTGGCCGAGATTGGGCAGTCTACAGGTGTGACTCACGCCCACCTGACCCACTGATCGTGAGTGGGGTCACGCCTCATCCTGTAGGTCCATGGTTGGGTTGTGCAACTCTTCATCTTGGGGTCTTGACCTACGACCTGGTTCCATGGGGCGTGGATTGACTTACGCCCAGTATGTCCCATCCGTAGGTCCCTAAATTTTGGTAGATTTTTTGTTCTTAGGCAACTCTAGGGGGTTATACTTTAGGGTCCTCCTCAAGGACCCTTGGTTGGTCCTTGGGGAGTCGCACCTTCCTAATCTCGAGAAACCATTTTACAACATAAAACTCCACATAATACTCAACAACTCACACGTAAGGCTCTAGTTTCACCTACTAGTTTTCTGAGTTGTTACATTATCTCCACCTTTGGAAAATTCTTCCTCGAATGACACTTTAAACACCTTAGAGTAAATAAAGACTCAACACTAGCAGCCCATCATGCATGAAACATCATAACAATGAACAAAACAAGGAGGAAATATCAACTCCATCTCAATATACTCAATGCAACACAAGAAAGTAGGAACTACATCTACAAACTCATTATGCATGAAAACTTCAACATTTCTCATATCATTGGAGGAATTACCTTATCCAACTCAAATCATGCTCATCATAACATCATTAAGCAATTTATGCAATTCTTCTCAAAAACACATTTAAGCATGTTCAACAATTCACCTCATGAAGCATATAGACAACTCATACTAAATGCACATCAACATGAGGAATAAAAATCATGAAAACTCATTTTCTCATTAAACATGAATTCATCAAGAACATGCATAACATAATGAGACCATGGAAAACACATAATCAGACATGACTCAAAAACATGAAACAAGCCATAAGGAACTCTTGGTCTCAAGCTTGAATAGGAATAAAAGAAAGAGATAAGGATATCAGAACTCTCAATAACCTTACTATCCAAACATATCATCTCCCCCTTGGGAGTAAACCCATACCAAGGCTAACATGAAAATAACATAGGGATCTTAATAAAACATTCACAACCATAAGGAACTATCAACATACCGGTGCCTTCATCCGGAAGGGCTCCTTTGTCCTCTCTAGACCGGAGTGCATAGAAACTACCATACTTTGGAGCATTAGGATTCGAGACACTAGGAGAAGCTTGCTTGGCCTCTCTCCCCTTTGCCGTAATAGTAGGGCAATCTTGCACTTGATGATCACTCTTTTCACAACTATAACACCCATTTGTACCGGCTAGGCACTTCCTAAAATGCTTCCTTCCATAATTGGTGCAAGTAGGTTTAGGAAATGGAGACACATTACCTTTCTCTTGATAACCCCTAGGAGTTCTTGAAGAATCTTGGTTGGAAGATCTCTTTTTGAACCTTGGTTGATCTTGCTCATCGGACCAAGCTCTCTACATCTCCCTATTCTTTTTCTTTATTTTGGACTCCTCAATTTGTTGAGCATACACCATAAGCCTAGAGATATTCATGTCATCATGGAGCATTGTTGTACGACATTCTTCCTCAACTAGGTCGGACACACCCGTCACAAATCTACTCATCTCACCCCGCAGATTTGATACCAAAGAAGGAGCATACTTAGACAATAGGGTAAACTTTAAAGAATACTCTTGCACACTCATGCTACCTTGCCTAAGGTTGATAAATTCTTCCATCTTAACCTCCCTCTTATCACGGGGAAAAAACCTATCAAGGAATGCTTTCTTAAACGCCTCCCAATCAATAGGACCCGCTCCTACCGGCCTATTACTTCTCAATTGAATAAACCAAACTTGGGAACCATCCTTCAATTGGTAAGCAAATAGCTCCACTTTTTCTGTAGAAGTTACCCCCATAGCATTAACTACCTTATACACCTCATCCACAAACTCTTGGGGATCCTCTCCCACCTTGGAACCAAGAAACACCGCAGGGTTCATCCTCACAAAGTCCCTCAACCTAGAAGCCATAGTGCTCACATTAGTGTTCACATGAGTCTCAACACCCCTATTGGCTTGGGCCGTCATAGCTTGGGATTGAGTTTTCATGGCTTGGGCTTGAGCCGTCATGGCTTGAGTCATCATTTGGATAGTGGTCCTAAACTCTTCTAGGGTCACATTTTCAACCGGAGCTTGATTGCCTTGAGGACCTTGGGGAGGAACTTCCTCATTCACATTTTGCTCTTCCACCCTTCTAGCATTCACCCTTTGCATATTAATTTCCTGAAGACACAAGAGAAGGGTTAGGAAAGGGACTTTATAAAGCTAAACTCTATGGCACGGCTTAAAGAGCAATGAAAGAAAAGTAGTTTCCTAACGTCTTATAGCCTATCATTCGTAAATGTGGCACGCTTCACACTCATGAAAAAGACTCTACTAAATGTGGCTTGTGAGACATCAATCCTAAAAACCATCCCAACATCTTGTGCTCTGATACCATATTTGTCATGACCCGAGCCTACACCCCGGACGTGACACAGCGTAGAAGACTCTGAAAAGCCTTATACAAGCCTTATAGCATTCATAACATAAGACATAAGAAAATGGTACGGAATTTAAAACATTTATCCATACAATCGAAGTCTTTATTTGAAAACAAACAACGAAAGTCAAACTTGTCTCACATGGCCATCTAATACTACTTTAGAATCAAAGATAGAGTCACAACCCTTCAATATAGTCCAAAATGTAAAATGACATAAGAGAAACTAAAAATGACAACTCTCATCCTTAAACCATAAGGACTCACCACTAGCTTTGGAGAGAATCAATCCAAGCTTTGAACACTAGAAGTCACTTTAAGATCCGGAACCTACACTTTGTAGAAAATAGAATAAATATGGGTTAGCACACAAAAAATGTACCAAGTAAGATAGCCATGCAAAAATCATGCTAAAAAGGACATTTTGGTTGAAAACCATGCTATATGCCAATTTTGAGAAACATCATGAAACTTTAGTATAAAAGGTATAAGATACAATCACATGCAACATGTAAGCCAATAAAACACATTAGAACCATCATCTTAAGTAACCCTAAGCTATACTTGTGCAACATAGGAATGGCATCCCATACTACCATTCATACTAAGTACCACTTTGAGACCACCATTGATTAACTTACCATTTTTCATTCTCATCTTTAGTCAATAATCATAGACAAGAAACATTCACATTTAGTAAGTCATGACAAGGAAAGTAACTCATAATAACATTTCCAAGAAAAGAATTCATCAATACATTAATTCTTTAAGTCAACATTCTCATTAGCATCATTATGAGCACATTCATTTCATTAGACATTAGAGAAACACACCATAGCCCTCTCAAAGCTTACTCGTGCAATGCATGAATGACAGCCCATACTATCACCCACACTTCATATAACCTCTTGAGTAACCATATATAGAACGTAACTCACATAATGGGAATAAGCACTAACCGACATAGACAATGTGAGCTTAACATGGAATCCGGTGTCATGTCCCACACCGAAAAGAGTTGGTCTACTTGCCTAAGGTAGAACCGGTAACATTTTAGCTTAGGTGGATCGACTACCTAATAACCTATGTGGGAACATAGTTATGGGATAAGAAAGGTGTTCATTGAAACCCGACCTAACATGGGGAGAGCTTCCCCCTTACCATATCCACTCGGTACTAAGCTTTAAATTCCCATAGAGTAGTTCATTCATATTAACATTATTGTACTTGAGAAGGCTACCACCATTAGGTCTACCGACCCAAAGTACATTATTACACATGAAAGGGCCACCACCATTAAGTTTACCGGTTCAAGGTACATTATTAGGATAGCTCATTGAATCCTCAAGAAAGGGCTACCACCATTAGGTCTACCGATTCAAGGTTCATCATTATACACATGAAAGGGCTACCACCATTAGGTCAACTGATTTAAGGTTTATCATTATACACATAAAAGGGCTACCACTATTAGGTCTACGGATTCAAGGTTTATCATTACATTAGTTCATAGACTCCTAATGAAAGGGCTACCACCATTAGATCTACCAATTCAAGACAAAGCCTTAGAATACTTCATTAATCATTTATGAAAGGGATACCACCATTAGGTCTACCAATTCAAGGTTCATTAAATCAAGATACATTAGTTACACAAGAAGAGGATGCCCTAAGCCTACCAATTCAAGGTACATCAATCAAGATAACTTTTAATTACACAAGAAGAGGATGTCCTAAGCCTACCAATTCAAGATGTATCATTACATTGAAGAAACCTTTCACATTATTTCATCATCATTCACAAGTGTATAATTGAGAATAACCTTTCAATAATAACACAGTTGCATTGTAGTCATGATCACATTACTTTCATTGAAATCACAAAGCATTTACATATCATCATGATTATACAATATTCTTCATAATTTTCCCTTCAAGGCCATGAATCATAATTCACCAATACACCTAAAATACTAAAATTTAGGCATGAATTAGGGTTATGTGGAAATCATGGATTCATGGGGGATTTTATCTTAAAACCACCATAATACAACAATTCATTATTAATAGATGATAATTAAACCATTGAAAATGTTTTGAGAAAGAATCCATGACCTAGAATAAAAACCCTTAGTTTTGGAGAATTTCCAATTTTGAATTTAAAGATTTGGGGACTTCATGGATGGAAAGTTAACCATGAATCAAAACTACCATACCTTAATTGAAGATTCCCCACGAAATTGAGTGGAAAATTTGAGTCCTTAAGCCCTAGACCTTGGCTTCTTCATCTTCTTCAATGGAGGTTTTAGAGAGAAAATATTTGGAGAAGAGTTGGTTACTATTTGGGTTTTGGGAATTATTAATTGTAAAGGGTTAATTAATAGTTTAAAATGTCTTAAATAAGTCTAAATAATCAATATAATGCGACCCCTAACTTAACTACCCAACCTAGGAATTTACCACTTTGTCCCTCACTTGGCCGAGATTGGGCAGTCTACAGGTGTGACTCACGCCCACCTGACCCACGGACCATGAGTGAGGTCATGCCCTATCCTGCAGGTCTGTGGTTGGGTTTTTCCACTCTTCATCTTGGGGTCTTGACCTATGACCTGGTTCCACGGGGAGTGGATGGATCTACGCCCAGTAGGTCCCATCCGTAGGTCCCTAAATTTTGGCAGATTTTTGGTTCTTGGGCAGCTTTGGGGGGTTAGACTTTAGGGTCCTCCTCAAGGACCCTTGGTTGGTCCTTGGGGAGCCGTACCTTGATGTTCAACCCCTAAACCCCTCAACCTAAGCTCGGGAAACAATTTTACAACATAAAACCCCACATCATACTCAACAACTCACACGTAAGGCTTTAGTTTCACCTACTAGCTTTTGGAGTCATTACAAGGTACGAGTTCGGGAGAAAGATATTCCGAAGACAAGTTTTAGAACTAGATATGGGCATTTTGAGTTTTTGGTTATGTCTTTTGGATTAACCAATGCCCCGGCAATGTTTATGGACCTGATGAATAGCATATTCAGGCCGTATCTAGATACGTTTATGATTGTATTTATTGATGATATTTTGGTCTATTCGCCTTCAAAAGTTGAGCATGCAGATCATTTGCGAGCAGTCCTTTAGGTTCTTCAAAAGCAGAAACTTTATGCAAAGTTCTTTAAGTGTGAGTTCTGGTTGAGCTCTGTGGTTTTCCTAGGCCATATTTTATTAGATGAGGGAAATATGGTTGATACCCAGAATATTGAGGTCGTGAAGACTTGGCCTAGACCCACAACTCTGACAGAGGTTCGTAGTTTCTTAGGGTTAGATGGGTACTACAGAAGGTTTGTAAAGGGGTTTTCTTCACTCTCAGCACCACTAACAAAGCTGAATTAAAAAGTAGTTAAGTTTCAGTGGACTGAGGCTTGCGAGCATAGTTTCCAGGAGCTGAAAGATAGGTTGACATCAGCACGAGTCCTAGCCTTGCCGGAGGGTTCAGAGGGCTATGAAGTGTACTGTGACGCTTCTAATATTGGGTTAAGATGTGTTCTGATGCAACATTGTAAGGTGATCGCATATGCTTCAAGGCAATTGAGAAAGCATGAGAAGAACTACCCAACTCATGACTTAAAGTTGGTTGTGGTTGTGCATGCATTGAAGATCTGGAGACACTATCTATATGTCGTTCATGTGGACATTTTCACAGATCATAAGAGCCTGTAGTATATCTTTAGACAGAAGGAATTGAATCTTCGACAACGTCTATGGCTTGAGTTACTGAAAGACTACGACGTTGATATTTATATCATCCAAGGAAGGAAAATGTTGTAGCTAATGCCCTCAGTCATAGATCAATGGGAAGTTTATCATATTTAGGTGTTGAGAGGTGTGAATTAGCTCGAGAACTTCATCAATTAGCCAACTTGGGAGCCAGATTAGGAGAGGCAAGTAATAGTGGGGTTAGAGTTCAGAACACAATTGTATCATCTTTAATTGTGGAAGTGAAGGAACGACAGCATGAGGATCCCTACTTAGAGCATCTCAGAGGCAAAGTTCATGATAAGGAGTTGTTAGCCTTTCATATAGTAGGAGATGGAGTCCTTAGATATAGAGGATGACTATGTGTTTCAAATGTGGTAGGGCTTCGACAACAAACTATGGCAGAGGCACACCAATCCCGATATTTTATCCACCCAGGATCAACGAAAATGTACCATGATATTAGAAAAATATTGGTGGCACAGGATGAAGAAGGATGTTACTGAGTTTGTGGCACACTCTCCTAACTACCAACAGGTTAAGGTTTAGCACCAGAAGCCTATTGGGCTTGTCCAGGAGATAGACATTCCTTTATGGAAGTGGGAGGTAATTAATATGGATTTTGTTATGGGGTTACCTCGATCGCGGCATAAGTTTGACTCTATTTGGGTAATTGTTGATCGGTTAACAAAATCAGCCCACTTCTTACCGGTCAAGACTACATTCACAGCTGAAGATTATACAGGGCTTTACATTTGAGAGGTTGTTAGGTTGCACAAAGTCCCAATATCTATTATCTCGGATAGAGGAGAACAATTTACCGCTAACTTTGGTAAGTCTTCCTAGAAAGGATTAGGGACGCAAGTTAATCTCAGTACAGCCTTTCACCTTCAGACAGATAGCCAAGCTGAACACACCATTTTAACACTTGAGGACATGATACGGGCATGCATGTTGGACTTTAATGGAAGTTGGGATGACCACTTACCTCTTATTGAGTTTGCATATAACAATAGTTATCATTCTAGCATCAAGATGACCCCTTGTGAGTCTTTGTACAGTCAAAATTGCAGATCTCCTATTTGCTGGGTTTAGGTAGGTGAGTCAGGCTTGGTTGGACTTGACCTTGTACAACTGACAATAGACCAGGTAAAGCTCATCCGAGAACGTTTATTGACTGCTCAAAGTTGCCAAAAGTCATACTCAGATGTATGGCAAAGAGATTTAGAGTTTTGTGTTGATGACTAGGTATTCTTAAAAGTCTCACCTATGAAGGGTGTTATGATACTTGGAAAGAAGGGCAAGCTTAGTCCAAGATTCATTGGGCCATACCGAATCCTTAGCAGGATAGAACAAGTGGCTTATGAGTTAGAGTTGCCATCTGGGCTAGAATCGGTTCATTCGGTATTCCATATATCGATGCTACGGAAGGTCATTGGAGACCCTTATAGGGTTGTCCCTGTTGAGGATGTTCAGATCACAAAGGAGTTGTCCTATGATGAAACTCCAGTTGCAATATTAGATCGATAGGTCCGAAGGTTGAGGACCAAAGATGTGGGTTCTGTTAAAGTACTATGGAGAAACAAAAATAGGGAAGAGGTGACATGGGAAACCGAGGATGGCATGCGATCCAGATCTCCTCAGTTGTTTTACATCCCACAGTGGTAAAAATATCAATATTGATTAGCACAGTGAGGTAGGATACCCATCTAGTTTTTTTTATTGCTGCTTATTATTGTTGTTATTGTTGTTGTATTTTGCTCATACTATTATTGCAGAGCTATGGTGCTTAGCTATTTGTATCGTCTTGTGAGGTGCTTAGGTTGGAATCTTCTGCATTTCAGGTTCCTATATATTATGGGTATAGAGGACACTTTGCCAAAATTTTGGAAACTAGTAAGGACTTAACCGTGTGGCTTATATTTTTCATTCGAGGATGAATGTTTCTAAAGGGGGAGGATGTAACACCCCGACTTTTCAGAACTCTAATTTAACTCATACCTTCATGGAAAAACAAAGAGGGTGAGTAATAATTAAGAATGATGTGGTATGTCGTATTTTAAGTGTTTAAGGGTTGTATCTCAAGTTTTGAAGTTAGGTAAGTGGCAAAATAAAAGTTGGTGAAGTTATCGTAACTTCCTTTTTAAAGATTTCTCTGAAATTCGGGTCAAATGTCTCGGAGGTTTTCTCCCAATGTATAAAGAATTATGAGACCCATAACATATCAAATCGAAGGTCTACGAGTCTAGTTTCCAACGCATCAAATTTTTCGTTCATACGACTTCAAAATAGAGAGATATTCATGTTTTTTCCGAGACTACACAAGCAGGTACGTGAGGTGGGCCCCCTAGGTTCGTGGAACCTTATAAGATAGCATCTTCTTCATTTTTCTTCATTCCAGCTCGTAAGAAACCCACAAAAATCAGAGAATTACTCCTCAAATCATCCTTGTGTGATCATGATCTCTTCTTGGCTCCTTATCGAAAATTGTCTACGTCGCGAGCTCGTCATTTTGGTATAGTTTTCATGGTTAATTGGGCGGTTTAGCTCCGTTGAGGTTGTGGCAGCATGGTTTTTTTCAGTGGTTTGATTTCATTCAAGTGTTTTGGGTGTGTAAAGAAAGGTAGGAACCATCTTTGATTAGTCTTTGTATACCTTAGGTCTTGGATAGTAATTTACGATAGGAATCCGTATCGATTGTCAAATTGTCGTAGTAATTCTTGTCCTTAATTACTGATTGATTTTACTTTTTTATAGTGTTGTAGTGGTGCGGAGAGAGGTATTTTCAGCATAAATTACAAAGGAAAAGTTATGTTAAGGCTATTCCCTTCGTTCTGCATGTTTCCTTAGAGCTTGGGAGTGATATAATAGAGTAGTTAATATTGGTGATGTTGTAGATGTAATTGTGAGTGGTTGGCTAATTGAGTGGTTATAAACCCTTATTTTAGGGAGCAATAATCTGTTAAGAATGACCCTAAGTTAGGAACGACTTGGAGACTATTCATATATATTGTGTACAGCTAAATTGCCCGCATTTAGCCTATTCAATTGTTTGTTGTCACCCTTGGGGCTATTGTGATTAGTTGTTGAGCTATGAACTGCCTATGGGGGCTATGATGTTGTCTAAGAAGTCTATGTTATTACCTAAGAGGGCTTTGTGTTTCCCACGGGGCTATATTTATGTCAAAGAGTGTTATGTGTTATCTACGGGGCTCTTTTTATGCCAAGAGGGCTATGTGTTGCCTACAGAGCTATGTTGATTCAAAAGAGGGTTATGTGCAGCCCACAGAGCTATGATGTTGCCTAAGAGGGCTATGCGCTACCTATGGGGCTATATCGTTGCTAAAAAGGGCTATGTGACTTCTTACAAAGACAAGGGGCTAATGATAGGGAAATGTATATTGATTTGGCACCTTTTGAGCTTTTGGGGGTCTAGGTAGGTGGTATGTTGTTTGTACTTGCCTAGGTTATGGGGGATTGGTTAGGTTGTTGTTTCATCATTTTTGTATTTTTAGATTCAGTAGTGGGTTGGCATGCTTATCTAAATTTTGATTTCCTTAGCTGATTGCTTTTGGTATACTAAGATACTCGCTCATTTAGTTTATAGCCTTTCATACTATGTACATTCTTTCGTACTGAAACCTCATTGCTTGGGGGCGCGACATTCATGCATGCAGGTCCCGACAGATGACCCAATAGACCTTCTCAGCAATAGGATTAACTTCTATCCGATTGGCTAGCCCTTTTCCTCCGGAGCTGCCAGAGTTGGGAGGTTTTTTAGCTTTTGTTATATATATTTTTATGTGTAGGATGGGGCCCTGTCCTACCAATCTTTACTACTCTTAGAGGCTTGCAAACTAGTGTGTGGGATGTATAGCTACGTTATCGTCATGCTGGCCTAGTTTGTTGGTTTGCTGAAGCTTTTGAGTTGTTTGATGTATTGTCTTGATATATCCATGCTTTTAGTTTTGGTATAGAGATCATGGTGGCCTCGACGACCCAATCAAAACTTTTGTGCTAGTTGACTATTCCTTTATATGAAATCTTGGGAGTAGCTGTTTCTTTTATAGATATGTTCACAGGGGCCTTGCCGGCCGAGGGCTTAGTTTTGAGCCGAGATATACTTGTTTGTTTTCTTGATTGCGTGTGGCTGCCATGTGCTAGTGGCAAATGGTTCAGCAGGGTCGGCTCGTGCTTGAGTTTTGACAGTAGGAGCCAGTTGAGCCCTTTGAGTTTGGGGCGTGACAGTTAACTATGAATGTAATCACATGAGTGGATAGCTAAGACGTTAAAGAGACCGTACGACTTTACGGAATCAAATTCAGGCGAGTAGAATTCTCAAAACTGATCTTGGCGCGAAAGGGTAGTTTCTTAACATGAAGGGTGGAAGTTGTGTTGTGAAATGGTAGCTTGGAACTCAAATTCCAAGTTTCTGTCTCTGTGTAAGCCGCCATGACGGGATTATTCCCGCTAGGGTAGGGCCGCTATGGCAGGTTGGGGTCCACCGTAGCATGCCAGTCACGACTTAAGTCAAGGAAAAACCCCAATTTCATTATTTTTCTGCAAACTTTGTTCTTAAGAGTTAAAAGACGACCCAGGGCCTATTCTTGGCAATTTTCCACAACTTTTGGTGCTATAAAGGTAAGGATTTTACTCCCTAATCTATTTTTTAATCCCTAGAACTTAGATTCTTGGGTTATTATGATTGTGGGAGGATTTTGGCCTGAAGTTAATGGTGGGAAAATCCCTAGCTGCACTTTAGGATCATGGGTTTGGTCTGTGTTTATTGGGTTTGTTATAATCCGGATAAGTTATACCTTAATTATTGATCCTTGCGTTAAATTACTCGTTTGTAGACCTAACAAGCGAAAAGAATCTTGAAAGGGAAGGCTCAAGTGTCTTAGGAGGATTCAAGTTTGGTTTCGAGGTAGATGATGGTTTAATTTCTTGTTTGTGTGATATATGCTGGTTGATTGCTACATTGTATTGTATGTGTGTATGTGAATAGAAAATGAAAATCGAACCCAATGAAATTATTATGTGTGAAAAACTACATGCAATGAACCTACATACTTGACTATGTGACTATATCTACTATTCATTATTGTATGGTTGTGATTGTGGTTGTGTTGATTGGATCGGGTGTCACGTTTCGACACATGAATTGGATTATGTGTCACGTTCCGACACATATATTGGACCGGGTGTCACGTTTCGACACATATATTGGACCAGGTGTCATGTTCTGACACATACATTGAATTGGGTGTCACGTTCCGATACACTAACAGTTCGGGTGTGGGTTCCATGAGAGGACCACTGTGATTATATATGCATGTTTGATTGTCGTTAATATTGGGAACTGTATGTTGCTCATGAAAGGATAATTGATTTGTGTATTCTGTATATTTGTGTATAGTTTGTTGTATTTGCTCGCCTATGTTTCACTTATTGGAGTAGCCGCGTGATCCTACTAGTACAGTGTGGTTGAATACTGATACTGCACTTGCTCGTTCTTTGTTGAGTACATGGCATCTTTAGGCGGTTACTGCTCGACCTCAGCTAGGAGATTACTGATTGAGATCGGATTTAAGGCTGAGCAAGTTCTTCCAGGAAGCCATGGACCTCTATTTTTTAGTCCATTCATTTCGGACTCAGACTCTATAGTTAGATTTATTCGCTGTTAGTTTTTGGTGTTGCACCCCTTTTTCTTAGACTTGTCCTTGGTAGAGTTTTAGTACATGGACTTTCAGTTTCTAGGGGTTGACTTCCACAATAGTTATGCTTAGTTGTTTATTTAATCTTTTAGAATTTATGGGAACTCCATGTTATTCTATCATTTAAACCTGCTTTTGTATCTTTAAATGCATAGTTTTCTGTTAATTACTTAGTTGGGTTGTAGTTCTCCCATCGGAGGGTTAGTTTGGGTGCCAATCACGATAGTTTGGTTCGTGACAAAGTTGGTATCAGAGCCCTAGGTTTGTTGATCTCATTGTACCAAAACGATTCTAGTAGAGTCTTGCGAAACAGTATGGAGACGTCTGTACTTTTCTTTAAGAGGCTATATGACTTTAGGAAATCTCTCTGTTTTAGCTTGTCTCCTTTAGTGTTATAACTTGATTCCAATTGGTATTTGGTGATCCAAATAGGTATCTAATCTCATTCACTATTCTATCTACGGATAGTTAACACTAGATTCAATGGTGTCAGACCCGTAGCTCCCATCAATAAGCCATAGAGGAGCCCGCAGCAAGAAGTCGTGGTCGAGGAAGGGGAAGGGGAAGAAGAAGGGGTACAAGTCAAGGAAGGGTAACACCCGCCAGGAGTGGTGCCCCAGTGGAGAATGTTTCGAGGGAAGAGGTCACTCCTACACCTCAAGAAGGGGTACAAGAGAATGTGGAAATCCAAAATGAGACAAGAGGAGGAGATACAGGCTGAGACTACATGTATTTCTCCCTTAGACCCAGTGTTAGCTCAACAAATCATGTTTTTTCTAAAAGGGTTGGTCGGTCCTGGAATCCATCCAACAGTGAAAACTACTCAACCTCCAATCAACCGCTCCGTTATTGCCACTATTCCCAGGGTAGATGGAACATTAGGCACTGATGCCTTCTTTCATCCCTTGTTGGGTCCCGTGATGACTGGTAATGAGCATGAGATGTTTACTAAGTTTGTGAACTTGTAGCCACCTGTGTTCCATGGTTTTGAGAGTGATGACGCCTATGAGTTTATTTTGGATTGTTAGGAGAGGCTTCATAAGTTCGGTATTGTACATCAACATGGGGTAGAGTTGGTGACCTTCAGCTTCAAGGTGAGGCTAAGTAGTGGTGGAGGGCCAATGTGGAATACAGATCGTCAGTTTTTTCCCCGAGTCACTTGGACGCAAATCCATGCTCTCTTTCTGGAAAAGTATGTGCCCCGGACTTTGAGGTATCACAAGAAGGAGGAGTTCACGGCTTTGGAGAAGGGTGGTATGTCTGTAGCTACTTATAAGGCTAAGTTCCATGCTTTTTCTAGATATGCTACCCAATTGGTAAATACTGAGGAGGAGAGGATTTGTTTATTTGTCAATGGAATGTGCCCCGAACTACATGTATTAATTGTTCGCATGACCTCTGCAGGGAAAAGTTTAAATGAGGTGACATATTTTGTGAAGAAAGTGGAAGGAGTTAGACGTGATGGGCAGACAAAGACTCTGACTAAGAATCCCAAGATTACATGTAACTTTCATGGTTCTTACTCCAGAGGTTCAGGTAGGCCGACACTTGAAGCCCGACTAATTCAGTTAGCCTTGCTCGCTTCTATAGGTAGTTACTCTGGAACTCCACAACATAATTTTATTCAGGATAGCCAGGAAACTGGTGGGGCAGAGGTGTTTGGCATATTTGGCTCATATTCGGGATGTTGAGGTTGAGTCTCCCTCTATTGAGTCTATTCCTGTAGTGTCTGAATTTAAGGAAGTATTTCCTACCAATTTTCCTGGTATGCCTCCAAATAGAGATATAGATTTCTGCATTGACATTGAACCAGGTACTCGCCCTATTTCCATTTCTCTTTATCGTATGGCTCCGGTAGAATTGAGTGATCTAATTAAGGCTAAAATCCAGGAGCTTCTTGATAAAGGTTTCATCCGTCCTAGTGCTTCCTAGTGGGGTACTCCAGTCTTCTTTGTTAAAACAAAGGATGTTAGTGTGAGGATGTGCATAGACACTGATAGTTGAATAGGGACACCATTCGAAATAAGTATCCATTTCGGATAGATGATCATTTTTACTAGTTGTAGGGTGCGTCCGTTTTCTCTAAGATTAATCTAAGGTCTGGTTACTGTCAGTTAAAGATTAGGCATGAGGATGTACCCAAAATGACATTCAAGACCCGCTATGGGCACAATGAGTTTTTAGTGATGTCGTTTGGATTGACCAATGTGTTTGCAAACTTCTTAAGCTCGATGAATGGTGTGTTTAAACCATTCCTGGATTCTTTTGTTATTGTCTTTATTGATGACATTTTGGTTTATTCAAAAAGTAAAGAAGACATGCCGACCATCTTCATATAGTTTTGCGTGTCCTTGGAAGACAAAAGTTATATTCAAAATTTTCAAAGTGTGAGTTCTGGTTGACTTTAGTTACCTTTTTGGGGAATGCAGTTTCAAGGGAAGGGGTAATGGTAGATCCCCAAAAGATTGAAGCGGTTAAGAATTGGGTCCGATCTAGTTGTGTGACTGAAATTAAGAGTTTTGAGAGGCTCGCTAGCTACCATCGTCGGTTTGTGAAATTTTTTGCTTCTATTGCCACGCATCTGATAAGGCTGACCAAAAAGGAGGTGCCTTTCAAATGGAGTGAGAAATGTGAAGAGAGATTTCAAAAGCTTAAGATTCTCATTACCACAACACCTATAATGGCACTACCGGTGGAAGGTAAATATTTCATTATTTATTGTGATGCTTCACATTCGGGGTTAGGTGTTGTGTCGATGCAGGATAAGAATGTCATAGCTTATGCATCTCGAAAGTTGAAGGTGCATGAGAGAAACTACTCGACTCATGATTTTGAGTTGGCAGCGGTAGTGTTTGCCCTTAAGTTCTGGCGTCATTACCTTTATGGTATCAAGTGTGAAATGTTTACTGACCATCATAGTCTTCAACATGTATTTACTCAAAAGAACCTAAACTTGAAACATTGAAGGTTGATGGAGTTAATTAAGGATTATGAAGTCACAATCTAGTAACATTTGGGTACGGCTAATGTGGTGGCAGACGCTTTGAGCCAAAAGTCGATAAGTATGGGTAGTCTAGTTTGTTTTGGTGTATCTAAGCGACCTTTGGCCAAGGAGATTAAAACATTGAGTCTAAGTTTATGCAGTTGGGCATCTCAGAGAAAGGTGAGGTGTTAGCTAACATTGAGGTTATACCCATGTTCATTAAGGAGATCAAGGCCAAAAAGTTTTAGGATGAGAATTTGAATCAGCTTAGAAAGAAGACAGTGTCTGGTAAGGCAAAAGATGTCGTTCTTGATGCGCGGGTGTGCTTAGTTTTAAGGGGAGAATTTTTGTGCCCCGATGGGATGACTTAATTCAGAAGATGTTGACAGAATACCATGGTTCGCGGTATTCCATTCTTCCAGGTGTGACCAAGATGTACCGAGACTTGAATCGACTTTATTGGTGGCCTGGCAAGAAGAAAGACATAACTGAGTTTGTGGCCAAGTGCCAAAATTGTCAGCAGGTAATGTATGAGCACCAAAGGCCTGCAGGTTTGCTTCAGCGAATGTCAATCCTTGAATGGAAGTGGGAGAGGATAGCTATGGATTTTGTGGTTTGTCTCCCCATGACCTTGGGGAAGTTTGATTCTATTTGGGTAGTGGTTGACAGATTGACTATGTCAACCCACTTTATTCCAGTCAGAGTAGACTATAATGCTCAACAGTTGGCTAAAGTTTATGTGAAAGGGATAGTGAGGCTGCACGGGTTGCTCATTTCTATCATCTCAGACCGTGGTATGCTGTTCACATCCATGTTTTGGGGAAAATTGCAAGAGGAGTTGGGCACTCAACTAGCTTTTAGTACAGTCTTCAATCCACAGACGAACGGGCAGTCAGGAAGAACGATTCAAGTGTTGGAGGACATGTTGAGGGCATGTGTGATTGACTATTGTCAAGACCCAGGGGTACCCCCTAGATCTAACAAGGCACATAGAACCCCGAAAGGCTCCATGTAAGCCGCTTAGCATATCATAACATAAGCATAAAACAATAAAGTGTAAACACTCATTTCAAGTCTAAAATTTTCATAAGAGAAAAGCGGAAGTCTAGACTCTAAGTCTCAACATAGCCATCTATTACAATATTCAAAGTGAAAAGGGACATAACCCAAACAACATAGTCCAAAAAGGAAGTAGAATAAATAAACTACAATGATATAACATCCGTCCTCGAATCATGAGGACTCACCAACAAGGTAGGAGAATAAGCAAATCCAAGCTTTAGCCATAACGATGATCACCTTGAGAACCATACCCTACACTTGGGAAAAATGTAGGAAAAGTAGGCGTTAGTACAAAAATGCACTAAGTATGATAGCCATGCATAAAATTATTGAAAACATGCTAAAAGGGACATTTTATTTTAAAGCATGCAAGTTACTAAATTTGAACATCATCATGAAGATAGTGGAAAGACATAAGTCATAAGCATAGTCATTACATATATCATCATAACATAATAGACGCACTTCATAAACACCCTCATACCATACATGTGCAATGAACAAATAAGACCTCATAAATCTCACCCATGCTAAGTAAACCTCTTTAGGCCTATATTCATATTGATTACCTTTAAGATCTCTTGGAACCTCATATAAAAGATTCTTGAGTAACCATAGTTCATAATTCATATTCTTGTTCTTGTTATTGTGGGAATAAGCCTTAACCGACGTGAGACCATATGAGCTATATATGGACCCCCGGTGTTTCCCACACCGAAAAGAGTTGTCCTACTTGCCTAAGGTATAACCATACTCTTAGATTAGGGATAAGGATATTTCTACTAGAAACTCGGACTCAACTGAACTAGAAGGTCTACATCTCATCAGACATAATTTGGGAACCCGGACTCAACTAGTGTAAAAGGTCCCATTGGGAAGCCGGACTCAACTAGAGTAAAAGCTTCCATCTCATATTCAATATCCACTCGGTTCTAAGCATTACTTCCTATGGAATACATATTAAGTCATAACTTGATTCATTAATATAGCTCATTAGATCACGCTTGAGAATAGCCTTTCACCGTCAATGTCTACATATAGATTCAATAAGTGAGAAAGCCTTTCAGCCTTAGAATCTTCATATTTTGAGGAAACCTTTCACATCATAGCATATTCTGGCATAAATGTGTATATGAGAATAAACTTTCAACAACACAACATCTATAGCATAATCATATTCACTTCACTCTCAAAGTGTTCTTAAAGCATATATAAGCACTTTATAAACATGCATAATATCATAATTTTCCCTTTCAAGGATCAAAGCTCATATAGGATCAACACATCTAGAATTCACTACATTAGACATGGATATTAACATAATTCAAGTAACCCAATTACTGAAAGCATAATCTTATAATATTTTTCTTTCATCCACAAAGCCATATCACAAGACCATAATTGGGAAATATAGGGATTTCATGGATTCTTGGGCATTTCAACATCAAAACCATAATAAATCATCAATTAAATCATAATATAAAGTAATTCAAGCATTGGAATTACTTTTGAAAGGAACCCATGACTTTGGAATCAAACCCTAGCATTTGAGGGATTTTTATCTTTGAAATTGGGATTTTGAAGGGGCTCCATGGATGAATTCTATCCATGGATGAAGAGCTACCATACCTTAGCAATGAAACCCAATGAATTTGAGAAGAAAACCTTCCTCCTTGAACCCTAGCTCCAACTTCCTTCTTCTTCCTTGAAGTTCTAGAGAACAAATTTCTTTGGTGAGGATGAAGTTTGGGAATTGATTTGGGTTTTAGAAATAATTAGGTGAATGACTTAATGTAGGGGGTTAAAATCCTTCTCTAGGTGATCTAATTTAGGCTAAAACAACCTCACTTAATATTAATTAAAATCGGAAAATCCCAAAGTGCCCATATACTTAACCCTCAAAACCAGCTCACATGCCCCATCCTCTAATCTCACTAACGGACCGTGGTTGGACCCACAGCCCGTGCTGGTGAAACGTGGGTTGGGGTTCAAAGAGCCTGATTTATAGGCTTGAACCTATGGCCCCAACCCACGTGGCGTGGACTAACCCACGGGGTGTGGGTTGTGCCGTAGTCCACTGCTTTTGGGCACTTTCCAGTGTCCTCCGCAAGGACCCATGGTTGGTCCTTGGGGGTCATACCTTGACGTTCTAACACGAAACCCTCTATTTTTAAGTACGGGGAGTTACATCCATGACTCTAGCACTCACGTTAAGCTTTAGTTTAGCCTGCTAATTTCCGGAGTGTTACAATATCTCCCCCTTGGGAATATTCGTCCTCGATTGACGATCTAGACACCTTACGAAAGTAAAGACTTAGGACTCACAGCACATCATGCATGCAACATCAAAATAATGCACAATTCAAAGGGGGAAACATCAACTCCATCTCAAACATAATCAATACATCCCAAGGAAGTAGGAACTACATCTTACAACCCATTATGCATGAAATCTTAACATTTCTCATATTCATAGGAGGAACTACCTTTTCCAAGCTTTAAAGCATGCTCAACACAATCTCATGAAACCATTAGGCCATTTACTCAAGAAAAGCATATACATATAAATCATGTTCATCAATTCATCTCATGAAGTCAAATAAGCAACTCATACTAAATGAACATTAACATGAGGAACATCAATCATAAAAACTCATTTTCTAACTAAACATGAATTTCTCAAGAACATGCATAACATAAGGAAATCATGGAAACACATAAATCACACATGACTCCTAACAAGAAAACTCAAGAGGAACTCATTACCTCAAGCTTGACTAGGACTAGAAGGAAAGAGATGAGGATATTGGGACTTCAAATCGGCCTCGGCCTCCCAAGTAACACCCTCAACTAAGTGATTCATCTACAATACCTTCACGAAGGAAACTTACTTGTTTCTCAACCTCTTGACTTGCCCGTCTAAGATCTCAACCGATACCTCTTCATAAGCAAGATTCTCCTTAATCTCTAAACCCTCTAAGGGAACTATGGTTGATGAATCCCCAATAAATTTCTTCAACATTGAGAAATGGAACACCAGATGCACCAATGCCAACTCATTTGGAAAATCTAACTCATATGCAACCTTGCCGACACGCCTCAAAATCTCATACGGACCCACAAACCGCGGACTAAGTTTCCCCTTCTTGCCAAACCTCATAGCACCCTTCATGGGTGAGATTTTAAAATAAACCCAAATATGGACAACAATTTCGAGATCTATCCTTCAAACATCGGTATAGGACTTTTGCTGACTTTGGGCCGTTCTCAACCTCTCTCTAATAACCTGAATCTTCACAATGGCCTTATGCACCAATTCCGGACCTATGAAAGAAACTTCCCCCACTTCAAACCATCATATAGGAGACCTACATCTCCTACCATAGAGTGCCTCAAAGGGAGCCATGTCGATACTCGAATGATAATTTTTATGATAAGCAAACTCAACTAACGGCATATGGTCATCCCAATTGCCCTTAAAATCTATCACACATGCCCTCAACATGTACTCCAAGGTCTGAATGGTGCGTTCTGCTTGACCATTCATTTGAGAGTGAAAAGTCATGTTAAGCTTCACCTTGGTACCTAGTCCCTTTTGGAAAGACTTCCAAAACTTAGAATAAATTGGGGACCTCGATGAGAAATCATAGACAAGGGTAGTCTATGTAGCCTTACTATTTTCCTCAAATACAATTTAGCATACTCTTCCGCTGAGTAGGACAGCTTGAAGGGAATAAAATGAGAGGACTTAGTCATCCGGTCCACTAATACCCATATCGAGTCATGTTGCCGCCTAGTATGTGGCAAGCCTACAATAAAATCCATGTTCACATTTTTCCACTTCCAAGTAGGAATAGCAATATCTTGTGAGAAGCCTCCCGGCCTTTGGTGCTCAACCTTTTCTTATTGCCAATTAGGACATTTGGCCACAAATTCTGTGATGTTTTAATCCCATTCCACTAATAAACTTCCCGTAGGTCACGGTACATCTTGGTGGTTCCCGGGTGAATGGAATACCGAGAACTATGGGCTTCTTCAAAAATTTTCTCCCTCAATTCGTCAACATTTGGAACACATAACCTATCTTGATACCTTAGTACCCTATCTCCCTCTTAAGAGAAAGCCTCGACGGACTTTTTGAGTACCGCCTCTTTCAACTAAACAAAGATAGGATCAAGACTTTCCTTAAACTTCACATCCATCTCAAAGGACGATTCAGAACCATTATTGTCCATGACACCACCGTTGGTGGAATCCACTAGTTGAACACCTTATCGGGCCAACCTATGAACATCATGAACCAACTCTTTCTTTTCATCCTCTACATGATCTACACTACCCATCGACAACCTACTAAGAGCATCCGTTACCACATTAGCTTTGCCGGGGTGATAAAGGACACTCATATCATAATCCTTTAATAATTCTAATCACCTTTTCTGACGAAGGTTCAAGTCCTTTTAACTAAATACATATTGTAGACTCTTATGATCGGTGAAAACATCCACATGGGCCCCTTACAAATAATGCCTCCATATTTTTAAGGCAAACACAACTGCCGCTAACTCAAGGTCATTAGTAGGATAATTCTTCTCATGGACTTTAAGTTTCCTTGAAGCATAGGCAATCACCTTACCATTTTGCATAAGCACACATCCCAACCAAACTCTAGAGGGATCACAAAACCATCTGTACCCTCCGGTAAAGTCAACACCGGAGTGGAAGTAAGTCTATCTTTCAACTCTTGGAAACCTTTCTCACAAAGTTTCGACCACGCAAACTTAGATATCTTTTGAGTCGAAGTGCTCAAAGGAGAAGCAATGGAAGAAACTCTCTCAACAAACCTTCTATAGTAACCGGCCAAACCCAAAAAGCTTCTAATGTGGAAAGGAATCAGAGGTCTAGGCCAACTCTTGACCGCATCCGTATTCTTCGGATCTATCTCAATACCCTTGCTTAACAACAGACTGTAACCAAAATTCACACTTGCTAAACTTTGCAAAAAATTGTTGGTCCTTAAGAACTTGCAACTCAATCCTCAAATGGTCCACATGTTCATTCTCACTCCTTGAATAGATCAAGATATCATCGATAAATACAATCACAAACATGTCTAGGTATTTCCTAAACATCATATTCATCAAGTCCATAAACGTCACCAGAGCACTAGTCAACCCAAACGACATTACTAGGAATTCATAATGACCATACCAAGTTTGGAAAGCCATTTTAGGAATATCAACCCTTCTCACCCTAAATTGGTGATAACTCGAATGAAGATCAATCGTGGAGAAATAACTAGCCCCTTAAAATTGGTCAAACAAGTCATCTATCCTTGGAAGAGGATACTTGTTCTTAATGGTCACTTTATTCAGTTGACGATAATCGATGCACATTCTAAGAGACCCATTTTTCTTTCTGACAAACAACACAGGAGCACCCCATAGAGAGATACTTGGTCGGATGAAACCCTTATCTAGCAAATCCTTTAGTTGCTCTTTCAACTCTTTTAACTCGGACGAAGCCATTCTATAAGGAGGAATAGAGATAGGTTGCATATCTGGAAGAAGGTCAATACCAAAATCTATTTCCCGCTCGGGAGGAATACCGGGTAAATCATCGAGGAAAACTTTTGGGAACTCATTAACCATGGGAACTGACTCAAGAGAAGGGGTTTCAGAAATCTACATCCCTCACCCTAACAAGATGGTAAATACCCCCATTGGAGATCATCTTCCTAGCTTTAAGACAAGAGATAAATTGACCCCTAGGCATAGAATTTCCCCCCTTCCACTCCAAGATAGGCTCATTTGGAAATTAGAATCTAACCACCCGAAATCTACAATCGATAGAGGCATAACATGTATGCAACCAATCCATACCAAGAATAGTATCAAAGTCCAACATGTCAAGCCCTAACAAGTCCACCAAAGTAACTCTATGGTATAAGGAAATGGGGCATCTTGTATAAACCCTCCTAGCCACCATAGAATCACCAACTGGGGTAGAGACAGAAAAAGGTTCTAATAACACTACGGGGAGAAAATCAAACTTTATGGACACAAAAGGTGTCACAAAGGACAAAGTAGCACCGGGATCTAACAAGGAATATACATCAATAAGAAATACTTTTAACATACCGGTAACCACATCCGGGGAGATCTCTTTGTCACCTCAGGATTGAAAAGCATAAAAGCAGTTTTGCTTTGGGGCATTAAAGTTTGAACCGCTTAGAGGAGCTTGTTTATCTTCTCTTCCCTTAACCTTGAGCATCGGACAATATCTCATCTTTTTGCCACTCTTCCCACAACTAAAATACTCATCCGTGCCAACTAGGCACTTACCATCATGTTTTCTTCAAACACTTTGCACAAATTGGCCTATTCACATAAGAGCCACTACTATTAACTCCTTGAGGTTTAGGGTTTGATACCCTATCCTTGTTGACCCTTGGAGGAGCACTAGAGGAACCTTGGTTGGAAAACCTTTGTCTAAACCTTGGTCGACCTTTTCCATCGGACCTAGCATTGGAGAAGTTCCCATCACTGGTTCTAGCTCTTTTCACCTCCCTATTCTTTTCCTTGAGTTTTGATTTCTCGATTTGTTGAGCGTACACCATAAGCCTTGAGATATCCATGTCATGGAAGAGCATTGCCGTATGATACTCTTGTTCAACCAAGTTGTAGACACCCGACATAAACCTACTCATCTTAGACCTTAAGTCTGCCACCATAGTTAGAGCATATTTGGAGAGTTGGGTGAACTTTAGAGCATACTCGTTACTCATTAACACTCATACTTTCTTGAAGAAGGTTGACGAAGTTTTGTACCTTTGCCTTCCTTAACTCGAGGGGAATGAATCTATCAAGAAATATTGATTTGAACGATTCCCATCCTACCGGGTCCGCTCCTACGGGTCTCTCACCCTTCCACCGATCATACCATACTTGAGCCACATCTTTTAGTTGGTAGGCGGCTAACTCCGCCTCCTCTTCCGAAAACACCCCTATAATAGCAAGCACTTTATAAACCTCATCAATGAGCCTTTGAGGATCCTCTTCCACTTTGGAGCCATGAAATTCGGGGGTTTCATTCTTGCAAAATCTATCACTGTTGAAGCCATCGAATTCACATTAGGATTCACCAGAGCTACAACCTCTCTATTGGATTGAGCCGTCAAGGCTTGAGCTAACATTTGGATAGTCGACTTAAACTCTGCATGGGTCACATTCTTAACCAAAGGATCTACCGGAGCATGGGGAGCTTGAGGAGGAGCTCATTGATTCACATTTTCCTCTTCCATCCTTCTAGCATTAGCCCTTTGTGTATTCATATCCTGATGACATAAGAGAAGGATTCGGAAAGAGAAATCTTTTAAAGTTAAACTCTAAGGCACGACTTAAGAGTAAACAAGAAGTGAGTTTTCCTAAACATCTTGTAGCCTGTCATTCATCAGTATGGCGCGCTTCACACTCATTAACAAAACTCTACTAGACGTGGCTTATGAGACATCATCCTAGAATCATTCTAAACCTCGTGCTCTGATTACCATGTTTGTTACGACATAGGGGTACCCCCTAGATATAACAAGGCACATAGAACCCCGAAAGGCTCCATGTAAGCAACTTAGCATATCTTAACATAATCAAAGAACAATAAAGAGTAAAAACGCATTTCAGGTCTAAAATTTTCATAAGAGAAAAGCCGAAGTCTAGACTCTAAGTCTCAACATAGCCATCTATGACAATATTCGAAGTGAAAAGGGACACAAACCATACAACCTAGTCCAAAAGGGAAGTATAAGAAATGAACTACAATGACATAACATTCATCCTCGAATCATGAGGACTCACCAACAAGCTACAAGAATAAGCAAATCCAAGCTTTAGCCACAACGATGATCACCTTAAGAACCGGACCCTACACTTGGGAAAATTGTAGGAAAAGTACACGTTAGTACAAAAATGCACTAAGTATGATAGCCATGCATAAAAGCATTGAAAACATGATAAAAGGGTCATTTAATTTGAAAGCATGCAAGTTACTAAGTTTGAACATCATCATGAAGTTAGTGGAAAAGAATAAGTCATAAGCATAGTCATTACATAAATCATCATAACATAAGAGACACACTTCATAAATACCATCAAAGCATACCTGTGCAATGCATTAATAAGACCACCCCATATATCTCACCTATGCTAAGTAAACCTCTTTAGTCCTATATTCATATTCATTACATTTAACATTTTGGAACCTCATATAAAACCATCTTGATTAACCATAGTTCATAATTCATATTCTTGTTCTTGTTATTGTGGGAATAAGCCTTAACCAACATGAGACCATGTAGCTATACATGGACCCCCGGTGTTACCCACACCGGAAAGGGTTGTCCTACTTGCCTAAGGTAGAACCATACTCTTAGCTTATGTGGATCCACTAGTTAAACTACCTATGGGGGCACATAGTTTATGATATAAGGATATTGATACTAGAAACCCGGACTCAACTAAGGGAGAAGGTCTCCATCTCATGAGGCATACTTTGGGAAGCCGGACTCAATTAGTGTAAAAGGTCCCATTGAGAAGCCGGACTCAACTAGTGTAAAAGCTTCCATCTCATATTTAATATTCACTCGGTGCTAAGCATTACTTCCCACATAATACATATTAATGCATAACTTGATTTATTAAGATAACTCATTAGATCATGCGTGAGAATAGCCCATCACGGGGACGGGGACGGGGACGGGGACTGGGGGACGGGACGAAGGGGGACGGGACAGGACGGGGGACGGGGATGGGGGGTTTTTGCCGGGACCGGGATTGGGGGGACAAAAATAAGTCTCATCCCGTCCCACTATATATACGGGATG
>JAJOOD010002749.1:0-37022 GCA_029582525.1 Solanum tacnaense
CAACCATGGAATATCAACATCTCCAAATCCCTACACTTTAGTCAAAAGGGAAAGAAAGGGGTTAGCACAATTAAGTACTAAGTATGGAAACCATGCAAGAACATGCTAAAAATGACATTTGGTTGAAAGTCATGCCTTATGCCATTTTCGTAAAACTTCACGAACATTGACAAATTATAGAACATAACCAACATATAAGACATTAACCACATTATAGACATACTCAACATTTACACCACGCAACTCATTTCATCATCCAAGGACCCTTATCTAAAGTTACCCTAAGACACACTTGAGTGAGACATGAAATGGCCGCCCATACAACCTCTTCATACACACCTAAGTGTTTCCTCAAGGCTACTATAGATAAGAACCATCATGCTTCAAGGTAACTTACTAAGTAACTCACTTCATTAATATAAGCGATTCATTCAACAAATCATTTAGACAATAAGTCGACATTCTTCTTTAAAGTCATTTAGGACACATTCATGCATTTAGGGGACTTCTCACTTTAGTCATATAGACTTAGAGAACTCACTTTAGCACCTTCAAAGGCTATTCTTGCCATATGTAGATAACATCCCATACTACTACGTACACGGTGTAGAACTTATCAAGTAACTAGAGTTCACATTAAAGGCATCAAGTTCTACATTTAAAGATCCAAGTGTCAAGAATGCTCATAGCACCAATTTCCAAGAGATTCAATAACAAGGCTCACCCAATATATACATCATGTCGTCACACCAAGCACAAACAAGTATCAAGAAGGGTCGACGCCCTGTATCAATAAGGGTCAAAGCCCAATAATCAAGAGAACCAAGAACCATATTATAAATGGCTTTCTAATTCGTACTTAAAATGGACAACTTCCATTCATAAGACGGACTAAAAATCCAGAGTCAAGATGGCAAATGATCCGAATCAAGAGGCATGCCAAGAGTGACAAAGTCACAGCCACAAGAAGGACAAGGTCCCAACAAGAGTGCTAGGTGATCAAACAGAGCGCCTTTAACGTCTTAAAGGATTCCAACATGACAATGCAAGGTGACAAGAGGTAGCCAAGGTACCAAGATCAACTTTGAAATATTTCCGCAGTTAAAAGAGTGCAAGTACAAGTTTATACAGAAACTCAGTGCTTTAGCAAAGAATCCATCCAACACAACTTTGTGAGTTCAGACCATAGACCAACCAACGTTTCAAGGTCCTCAACTTGTTCACGAGTATATAGAACCTTAAAAATACCATTAAATAACTTCTTTAACTTCTATTAGCTTAGTAATGTTGACGTAAAATAGGATCATCATCACAAGTAAGCCTAGCATGTACAAATACAACTATGCTCCCAAAACAGTGAATCTGTCCAGCCTGGTACCTCAAGTCGCAAGTTAGATTTGAAAAGGAAAATGGCAAAACTAGACTTTATAACCTTCATGAAAGATGTAACTACATCTCTGAAGGTTGCAAAAAAACAAGTGTCAACGCAAAATACATTATGTACAAAAAGATATATTCAAAACACTAACAGCTGATCATACAGGATTTCAATTTCCGAAATCTGGGCAGAACTTGCCCTATGTTGCGTCCCATATTTCGATTCCATAACAGATAAATCAGAGTTTTACATAAACATAAAAGTTGTAGGTCTACGAATTATATTTTCAAATCATATTTATTCACTGCAAACTAAGTTCTAGATCGAGAGATATGCATAAAATACCAAACACTACCCAGCTCAGAAACAGATTTTGTCACTTACCAAAAAGAAGTGTGTCTCGAATTCCAGCCAAAAGAACCAAGTTTTCTCTTGTGATTTTGAAGAACAATCTGTTTAGCTATGTTTCTAAGGTTCTAAGGCTTGAGGAAAACGAAATTACTAAAGGAGGGGTGAAAATATATAGTTAAACAAGTGATGTTTATCCCTTGGGCGCAGCTGTCCTTCAAAGGTGCTGCCCAAAAATTTGTGTGCTGCCCAAAATGCATACACATACACCTATATATATATCCCTCATCTCATTTTAAAGTTATACATAATTCCAATTAGAATATTACCTAAACACCCCATCACAATCCCTTAAATTACGATCACAATTTATGTTAAGCAAGTTAGCAATTATCACAACATGATTACCTTTACTTCATTAGATTCTCATTCAACTCCTTTACATCACATTCACATATATGCTATCATGTCAACACTTCAATTCCTCATATAATGCCTTCAAGGCCATAATCATAGTACATTCAATACCACCTCCACCATAAGTGGATCACACATCAACCTATCACAATTATATATCCATTCTACATTAACAATGAAGTTAGGACAACTTACCCTTTTTCCAAAGCCACAATCACCATTCCTCAATTCTTCAACAATTCTCAATAGATAAACATAGATAATAATAGCAATCAACTACTCAACTCAACCTAAGCATTTTTCCATCATCATTCAATCATAAACATTTAACCCACTTCATAAGCCAAATTTAGGAAACTTGGAAAGACATGGGTTCATGGACTTTTCTTTCTTAAAACCATCAATAAATCAATAATAACATAAATCATCATTAAAAATCATTTAATGCAAGAACCCATGCTAGAACCGAAATTCGGACTTTATTGAGTTTTTGAAGAACTTTCAAAACACTTTGATTTGGCTCCTTGAATGGAAGAGGAATCAAGGATAAAGGATCCCCATACCTTAATCATCAAGAACCAAACGAAATTGAAGAATAAATCAGTAGCCACCATCAACCCTAGCTCCATCTTTCACCTTGAGCTTCCATGGGGTTCTAGAGAGAACCTTTTTGAAAGAGGGATTTTGATTTTTGGAAGAATGAATTACAAAAAATACCTTTTTAAATGTTTTAATACCTTATATTTCTATTTAGAAATAATATAAAATACACCCACTTCTTAATTTAACTAAAAAATAATATTTACGGAAACGCCCCTTGCCCACATGGACTTACCAAATAAAACTAAGGCAAAGTCCAAGGGAGCTTCTAAGGGCAGTGTTGCCTTTCACCTTTCTTGAACCCTCTCTTGAACTTATACTTGGTTAATTTTTTTTGGAAAAATTCATAACTCCAATATATGCTAAAACTTTTAAGATTCATACGTTAGGCTCTAGTTTCACCTATCAATTTTTAGGGTCGCTACAGTTTGTGTCGGGAGTGTTCGACATGGTAGTCAAAGAGTGCCACACCATTATGCTTGTCCATGACATGGGCATTTCTCACCTTATGGTGATGCCCAACAAATTGAGGAAGAAAATCTCAAGGAAAGATCTAGAGAGGCAAAGAGAGCAAGAGTGGATGATGGTAACTATTCACATTCTAGGTCCAGTGGACGGGGTCGTTCAAGGTTTCGGCAAAAGTTCTCCGATCCGGGTAAAGTTTTTCTAGTGCTCCTTCAAGGCCTAATAATCAGAGGGTGGCTAACCCAAAACCTCAAGGAAATGGTTATAGGTCTTCAATGCCTACTTGTGGTAAATGTGGGAGAAATCATGAAGGGAATTGCTTAGAGGGGTCTAATGCATGCTTTGGTTGTGGAAAGACGGATCACAAAATAAGGAATTTTCCTTCGGTTGCTAAGAATGATGGATATGTTCGTCGTAGGGCTCAACCCTACCCTTCATCCAGTCCAAGTGGTTCTGGTGAAAGTGCACCTAAGAAAAACCATTTCTATGCTCTCCAAACTAGAGGTGATCAAGAAAGTTTCCCGGTTGTGACTGGTATGTTAAATTTTTTCCATATATATGTGTATGCTTTACTTGATCCAAGTGCTACTATTTCCTTTGTGACCCCTTATGTAGCTATGTGATTTGATATGCTTCACGATGCATTGTTGGAACCTTTTTTTGTCTATACCCATGTTGGTGATTCAGTTGTGGCAAAAAGGGTCTATAGGAGATGTACTATTTCCTTATCCCATAGAGTTACTCTTATTGATTTTATAGAGCTTGACATGATAGATTTCGATGTTATCCTTGTTATGGATTGGTTGCATTCTTGTTACGCCTCTATTGAATGTAGGACTAGAGTAGTGAAATTTCAGTTTCCAAATAAGCCTATCCTTGAGTGGAAAGGGGGAAGTTCTATGCCTAGAGGTCAATTTGTTTCTTACCTAAAATCTCAGAAAATGATTTCGAAGGGTTGTTTCTACCATATAGTGAGGGTGAGGGATGTGGAGTTTGAAACTCCTATTCTTGAGTTGGTCCTAGTTGTAAAAGAGTTTTTAGAAGTCTTCCCCGATGATTTACCCGATATTCCTCCCGAAAGGGAGATAGACTTTGGGATTGACCTTCTCCCCAATACCCAAGCTATCTCTATTCCTCCTTATAGAATGGCTCCGGTGGAACTTAAGGAGTTGAAGGATCAATTAAAGGACTTATTGAATAAGGGTTTCATCTGTCTGAGCATCTTTCCATGGGGTGCTTCGGTGTTGTTTGTTAGGAAGAAAGATGGATCGCTCAGTATGTGTATTGATTATCGGTAGTTGAACAAGGTAACCATCAAGAACAAATATCCTCTCTCAAGAATAGATGACTTATTTGATCAACTTCAAGGGGCAAGTTATTTCTCAAAAAATAATCTCCGATTGGGTTATCACCAATTGAGGGTGAAAGAAGAAGATATTCTGAAAACGTTTTTTAGAATCCGATATGGTCATTATGAGTTTTTTGTTCTGTCCTTGGGTTTGACTAATGCCCGATAACGTTTATGGATTTGATGAATAGGGTGTTTAGACAATACCTGGATGTTTTCGTAATTGTGTTCATAGATGATATTTTGATCTATTCGAGAAGTGAGAATGAACATAATGATCATTTGAGGATTGTATTGCAAATCCTTAAGGAAAGACAACTTTTTTCTAAGTTTAGCAAATGTTAGTTTTGGCTAAAGTCCGTGGCTTTCCTAGGCCACATCATTTCAAGTAAGGGTATTGAGGTAGATCCTATTAAGACGGATGCGGTCAAGAGTTGTGCTAGACCTTTATCACCAACATACATTAGAAGCTTCTTGGGTTTGGCCGGTTACTATAGAAGGTTTGTTGAGGGATTTTCCTCCATTGCTTCTCCATTGACGGCTTTGACTCAAAAGAAGGCCAAGTTTATATGGTCCGAAGCTTGTGAAAAAAGTTTCCAAGAGTTGAAAGATAGACTTACTTCCCGCTCCGGTGTTGACCTTACCAGAACGTACAGATGGGTTTGTAGTATATTGTGACGCCTCTAGATTTTGATTGGTATGTGTGCTTATGCAAAATGGTAAGGTGATTGCCTATGCTTCAAGGAAACTAAAGGGTGATGAGAAGAACTATCCTACCCACGATCTTGAATTAGCGGCGGTGGTATTTGCCTTTAAGATTTGGAGGCATTATTTGTATGGTCTGTGTAACACCCCATATCTGAAAGCATACCAGATTTTAGACTTTTAGAAGTTGTAGGTGCAACCTACGGTCGCCACCCATGGAACATGGTCTGACTTACGGCCTGTGCTGTGGGTCCGTGGTTCACCACTACAACCCCTCCCCAAACTCAGCTCAGAAAATTAGCTAAGTTTCGACCCACGGACAGACCCACAGTCCGTATGCCAGACCACGGTCTGTGGTCTGTGTCCGTGGATCAAGGCCCACTTTACCCAGCCTCTGATGCGAATGATGACAGACTAATACGGACCGTCGTTCGATCCATAGTCCGTAGGTCTGATCGTTGGGAAGGTCAGCAGCCAGTTAGGGGGAAATTGTTGATTGGGTCAACTTCACATGGTCATCACTCTTAGCACAAAAGGAATTAGGTGTCCCATGACCTACTATATGATAGATAATTGAATTCTCTTTCCAACTCCACCGATTTTTCTAAATCCCATCTCTGAGTAAAAGTTATGCTCATTTTAGTGAAGCCTTGTCGGGTAGACTTGACCTACGACCCCAACCTATGGCCCGTAGGTCCCATCCGTCGATCACTCCGACAACAGTTAAGTTTGGGGTCTTTTGGTGTTTTCCTATTTCGTTTAACCCCTAAGCTACATCGTCTAGACCCTAACTTTTGAGGTTTTAGTCAGTTTAAGCCTAGAAAGATAACTAAAACTTACCTAAGTCAAATCATTAATGAAAACTTAGAAAAAATAGAGCATAAGAGTAGAATAGAAGTCAAGAACCCTAGTTCAAGAACATAGCAAGGTTCCATCAGTTCCTACCCTAAAATCTAAAGATTTCTCCATGAAATTCGTTACCAGGCATGTGGGATTTCACTAGTGGGTTCCTTTCACCTATTAGGATCCTCTCTTATAGAGGCTATAACCCTTGACCTCCATAAGTAAGGTTATGAGGTGATTCCCATACTCAGAATTGAACAAGAGTTGAGTCCTCACATTCTTACTATGATGAATGGACATGGAAGAGAGTACCTATGCTCCTTATGAAATGATGTGGAGGTGAGTACCCCTGTTATATGATGAGATTGCGGAGGTCAGTACCCGAGATCTAAAAGTAAGTAACGCAAGAGGCGAATACCCATTAGCCTTTGTAAGTTAGGAAAAGAGGCGAATCCCTATGTCTTTAAAAGTAAGTATGAACGATATGATTATGTTGTGAAGAATGAATAACTTGATTGTTGCTTGATATGCCTTCCATAAGGTAAGTTGACTAGAGGCGGATGACCCAAGTCTTGACTAAGGCTAAGTAAGGTTGCTTGAGAAGTACTCCTTTCTTATTACTATGTTGATATATGCACATTGATTACGCTTATGGTTTGTATTGAATAACCATGATGTTTATGTTGTTTATGTTGTTTATTTTAGCTATCATATTTAGTACATTCTTGTACTAATGCATACTCTTGCCTACATTCTTATCAAATGTAGGGTCCGGCATTCCCGATTCACACACTTGTGGCAAGGTTCTTAGTTGATCAACGAAGTGAAACTTTGGTGAGTCATCATTGTATTCGAGGATTGATCACCTCTTTATCTCTTTTATGTCTTTCTTTTCATGTTGGACTATTAAATGGGCTGCGTCCCAAGATTTTTATCTTTTATGTTAGATGGTTTGAGGCAATGATGATAGACTTCCGCTTATTTTATAAAAGACTTTTATTGTGTTGAAAAGTTTTAAATTTTCGTACCTTTCCTATTACTTTATGTTATGGTATGCTATGTGGATTGTATAAGGATTCTCGGGGTCTTATACACCTTGTTAGACATAGAGGGTATTCTAACCTAGAATTGGTATAATTGGGTTGATGCCATGAAGGGAAACATTGTGGGTTTAGGCTTGTCCTCATAGGATTGAGGAATTATGATTAGAATTGCTTTAGAATGAAGCTTAGATGATGATCATGAGATCTAGGGCTTTGAGAGAAAAGCTTATGATATGAATTTTTGGTAGTTGATGTTATTATTGAGGAAGGGATACTTCCCACATGAATTGATTAATTATGTATGTATGAATGTGAAAGGTTTACTCACATGCATGATTTTAGGTTGAAAAGATTGCTCACCTAAAATGAATCTAGATTAAAAGCTTATGTAATTGATGAGGCTAGAGGCGATTACCCTTGACCTCCATAAGTAAGGATATTAGGTGATTCCCGTACTCCTTAGAATTAAACAAGAGGTGAGTCCCCATGTTCTTGCTATGATGAGTGGACATGGAGGCGAGTACCCAAGATCCTTATGAAATGATGCAGAGGCGAGTACCCGTGTCATATGATGAGATTCTGGAGGCGAGTACCCGCGATCTAAAAGTAAGGAAAGAGGCGAATACCCATTAGCCTTTGTAATTTAGGCAAAGAGGCGAATTCCCATGTCTTTAAAAGTAAGTATGAATGATATCATTATGTTGTGAAGAATGAATAGCTTGGATTGTTGCTTGATATGCCTTGAATGAGGTAAGTTGGCCAGATGCGGATGACCCAAGTCTTGACTAAGGCTAAGTAAGGTTGCTTGAGAAGTACTCCTTTCTTATTATTATGTTGATTTATGCACATTGATTATGCTTATTGTTTGTATTGACTAACCATAATGTTTATGTTATTTATGCTAGCTATCGTATTTAGTACATTCTTGTACTAACTCATACTCTTGCCTACATTCTTATCAAACATAGGGTCCGGCGTTCCCGATTCACACACTTGTGGCTAGGTTCTTAGTTGATCAAGGAAGTTAAGCTTTGTTGAGTCCTCATTGTATTTGAGGATTGGATCACCCCTTTATCTCTTTTATGTCTTTCTTTTCATGTTAGACTATTGTATGGGCTGCGTCCCAAGATTTTTATCTTTTATGATAGATGGTTTGAGACAATGATGTTAGACTTCCGCTTGCGTTATAAAAGACTTTGATTGTGTTGAAAAGTTTTAAATTTCTGCACTTTTCTATTACTTTATGTTATGGTATGCTAAGTGGATTGTATAAGGTCTCTCGGGGGTCTTATTTGCCTTGTTACATCTAGGGGTTACCCATGGGTCGTGATGGCTCAAGAACAAGTTCTTGATGTCCTTTTCTCCGAAGATTCTCAAGAATTTAGAGCGTTTAACGTATGTAAAACTAAGCATAGTGTTGAACTATAAGTTTGTGCTCATGCACTATATCTCAATTCAGTTAGTAAAAGTTAAATCTAGCTATTCTACCCTCAGTTTCAGATAATTCTTGATATAAGTTATGTTTTTGTTCCGATATTTTAAATCCTTATATTATAAGATTGCAATATTTTGCGCATTGAGATTCTTGAGTTGTTGTTCATGCTTGAATTTCCACATGGACTCTCTTTGTTGAAGTTTTTAAAAATAGTCTTCAATCCAGTTTCTTCCTTAAATTGATTTTGGAAACTAAAGCGAGTTTAAGAGAAAGTTTAAAGCCTAATTTGTTTGAACAATTTAAGGGAACTTAAATGGTCCCAAATGTATTATTTTCACATTGAAAAAGAGAACACCATTTTTAGAAAAGTATAAAGAGTTTTCAGACAACTTCAATACCGTTCAGTTACCTCTTAAAGATGCCCTTTTTGAGTAATTATCTCGTCCCAGTGATTATTTTACAAGAGCATTTAACCATATATTTTGGGAGTAGTATTGAGCATCGATTTCGATGATAGTTCAGATAACTCCTAACCCAATAAACCATGTAGCCAGCGTGGGAGATGATCACACTGACATTTTGGTGACTCCTCACTACCTCTTGAGAAAGCTTTTTTATGGATCCATGAGATGAGTTTTGTTCTATACTTCGGTAAGGTATATGATAGTTCTGGCAACGTGGGTGGGATGTTGTATCATCACGAGGCTCATTGTGATGGTTGTCGGTTAGAGAAACTCTCTAGTAAAGTAAAGAGTAATTATATATGTATATTTTCAGTTAAGTCCAGTATCTAATATTATTGCATTATATTTGTGAAGCATAAATGATTTCATCTCATGTTTCTGCTTTATTCTGTTGAGTTATATTTCAGCTTTTCACTTCAGTTATTGTTTCATTTAGTCTTATTACATACCATATATTCAAGTTACTGATGTCATTCAACTTTGTGTTGTAATTGTATGTTATTTGTTGGAAAAAGGTAGAAGTACCTCCCTAGACTATGACCCAAATTGCAGAGACACACCTTAACTAAACTATGGTCCTATTACCCCCTGGAACTCATTTTTTTGTAATTTTGTACACCTTTTTGGTTTACATGGCATCCAAATATCTCTCACGTGCCTCAACTGCGTGGATTCACATGGTGTGCCACATAAGCCAAAAGGTGTACAATATTATATATAAAATGAGTTCAGGGGGTAGGACCTTAGTTTAGTTATGGTGTGTCTTTGAGATTTCGGTTATAGTCTAGGGGGGGAGGTACATGTGCCTTCTCCCTTATTTGTTTTATTAAGTTGTGGTTGTTTGCTTATATCTCAAATATCTGGAACTAGCTAATGATCCCACCATTACATAATGATTGTGTACTGATATTGCACTTTCCCTTTCTTTGTTGAGTACATGGCATATTAAGGCGGTTTCTTTGAGACCTCAACTATGATCCTAGCACTATTTGAATCCAAGGGTGGGCACACTTGTCCAGGCTGTCATGAATTCGTCTCTCTTTTCTATTCCATTTTCCGAAATTAGACTCTTTTTAGTCATTTGGTTTTGGGGTGCATCCCTGTATTCTAAACGAAGAACAAATGTTTTGGGGCCACTATTTTTAGTTTTTAGGGGTGGTTATTTCCGCATTCGTGTTATGACTTTATTGTTTCTTTATGAAAGTTGCTTTAAGAAATTAAAAATTGATTTGTTTATATAAATTGTTGGGCTGAGGTTGATTAATTATTGGTGTGTTAGTAGATAGTTGATTCTCCCAGCAGAGGTTAGTGTGGCTGTCACTCACGACAGGTAAGAGTGGTGACAATTCATTGTTGAAAAATAATAGGAAACTCCACTATTTATAGCCAACAAAAGGTAGTACCAATATATGTTTATTTGTTCCTTATTAGAAAAGTCATAACTCTTCCAAAAAATTCACAATCTTTTGAAAAAGTCACAACTCTTTGGAAAATCAAAACTCTTTGGAAAAATCATAACCGTTCAAAAAAGTCACAACACTTCGATGTGAAAATGTGCTATTCAAATTGCATTTTTTCTCTTTGTATCTCTTTGAAAAAAAAAACACATATTTTTCATTCACACCTTCTAAAACCCAAAACATTAATATGATGGAGTTGAGTTATGCTTTGACCCTACACTCTAGAAGTTCCATCATCTCTAGTTGTTGGGCAGCAAAAAAACCTCATTGTTTCATCCATGCTCATATCCTAGTTTTCTGTGTCATTCCTTCAGCCTTCATTTTCAGAATCGTCAATTTCATTGGGAACTCTTTCTATTGAATTGAGCAATTTAGATTCCTAGTTTGACACTCAACCATGTTTATTACAAGTTGGGATTTGTTCTTCAAGCGAAAGTTTTCATCATGGCCTACTCATTGTTCTGGGAAGACCATGGTTACCCTAGTTTTCATTCAATATTGGTCATGATGTATGTTGCAATGCTGGAATTTCTTTGCAAATCAAATTCTAACAGGTTAGCAAATAAACAAGTAAATTATCAAAACAATACCACAATTTCCCTAACCCCATGGTGGGCGTCATGCTATTTACCTAGAAAATAATACAATTGAGTTTATTAATTATTTTAAGGGTAAGTGAGTTAGATTTATCTTGTCAGTAAAATAATAAGTTATCATTTGGAGGGTTCATTTAGGCTAATAGTGACATTTCTTCAACAAAGAAGATGTAAGTCATCTCTCAATAAAGTTATCCTTGGACATGTGACATGACTTACAACTAAAGTTCTAGATTTTACTTGTAAACACATAAATAGTAAAATTTACACACAATGACATAGGACTATATTAAGCTATTCTAATTTAACTCCCAAACTCCTACTCTAATCATTTAGCAATTTATTTTATTTCATAAAACGAGATATACATGTCAATACATGTAATAGAAGTTTATGCAATTATTTTTTGGAAAGGTACATTTTTCTAACAAAACAAGTTTCATGCCCTAAGTAGACAACTATGACCATATAAGTTAAAACTCACTCGCTCTACTTAAACAAGTAATAGGACTTATTCTCTTAAGAAAGTGCATATGAATCTATCATTGTGTAAACGTCTGACTCTAGACTCAAAAACTCAAAAGCAAAAAGATTTTTCTTAGTTCATCACTAAAATAAACTCTCGAAAAATCTTCTTGTATAAGAAAACCTAAAACACATGTCAAGGAAATACTACTGGAGGTGACTCAATTAAACTAACTCCTAATTTCTTATTTACGACAAACAGCATGGAAAGCCTCACGATTAATCGAGTTTTTTCATTCACACTAGTACTACTATCCATCCCTGAACAATAGATATTGCATTGTCCTCAATGCATCTATGGGATAGGTAGTTGGGATCTTTCATTTTGTGTGTTTAATTCTAGTTTTTTGTGCTGATCGATTACTATATTATCATTAAAATATTAAGCAAAGTAAAAACAACCACTAAATTTAGGGGAAAATACTAAATAATAGTGAAATGTTTCACAACAAAAATAACATATAATGATTAGAAAGAAAAAAAGTAATCAAGTCGTGTATATGACCCTTAAAATTGGGCCTTCGAAGCTTAAGTATAGTGTATCTGGAGTGAATTCAAATTTCAAAGCTAAGAGAATTTGTTTAAAGAAAATATGTATGTCTAAACAAGTGTATGAATTGAAAAATCAAGAGTGCCCCTATCATTGATGCCTAATGGTATGTTTATAGAGAATAATATATATAATCAATTTTGTATGGTCCAGATCTCTCATGGTCTTCCCATGTGAGCACTAATTTTTCAGTTGAATACTAGATGATGTGAATGTTAGCCTTCTCTTGTTATTCTTGGGATGACTGGATTACATTATACCTTGGAATGTAATCCAGATTCTTAGGCCCAAACATTTCTCATTCAAAGCACTAATTCTGGTGATAAGGTTATCAGAGTCTTCTAAATTGGACTTCACTACCAGATTCGATCATCATCGGTGGGGTTTGGTCAATGTTTCTTGATCGTCCCTTAATAGACAAATTCTTGTGCCATATGCCGTCATAACATTCATCCATTTAGACAAGATTGGGTTTACCCCATATAATGTGTACATTTGGAATTGAAAATGTAATATTGTATCTTCTAAACTATGATAAATTTGTATTTTTTTTATTATATGAAGGTAAAACACAATAATTTTTATTTTTTGCACTTGTTCATTCAGGATCGAAAATGTAAATATGATATCATCTCGATCCTCTATAGTTATCATTTTATTTAGAAAATAAACATAATTATCCCCACAAACTATAATTGAGGTTTCGAGGACACTCATTTACTTTATGGGGGTTCTATTACCCCGCACAATATTTTAAACTGAAGAGAAGACATAAAGTGACACCTGAAGTTGTCTCAAATTTTCAAAAAGACACCTTAACTATGTGGGCGTCCTATTACCCTCTAAACAATTCTAAACATATATTTTCACATCATTTTTCGATCAATTCCAGATTTTAAATGATAAGTGTTATCACACACCAATTATTGTGTGACACGTGTTAATTTAATTTGAAATATAACTTTTTTTTCATTTTATGTTTTTATTTGTTTCTCTCTCTTACTTTTTGACTTATTTTAATTTTATTACTTTAATTTTAATTTCATTTTAAATTCTACTTCATCTTCCACCCCTACTTTCAAGCTACCCTTCCCTCCATTTTCTTTCTTTCATCGTCTTCACCTCCCACCCTCGCTTCACCCCACCCCCATGTCAAGTTGATCCCCTCTATTTTATTTCTTTTTTCTTCTTCTTCTTAGGTCATATTCCTTTCTTTCCAAAATTATACTATTTTCTAGACTTTGTTGAGTTATTGATAACAAAACTAATTATTTTTCTAATTTATCTCATTTTCATATAACTTCAAAACTAGAAATGATAATTTTGAAAGAGTCAGAATTCTACAAAAATTGAATAAGTTTAATTGAAATTTGGATAAAAGAAAACTAAATAATACCTACTAATCATCTTGAAATCTAATAGGTTTATCAAATTGTTCGAAATGTAATAAAATATTTAGATTTAATTTTAAAATTGAAGAGAGTTAAACTAATAGTAGTAAAAAAGGGAGGTGGAGTTGTGGTAAAAAGTGACATTGAAAATGAGAAGCTTCAATGAAGATGACAATGAATTTTTGAAGAAGAAGGAAGAAAGAAAAAGAAAAAAAAATAATAAGGAGAGAAAGTTAAAACAATAAGAAAATAGCATTAATGAGTGCACAGATGCCCATGGATCGCAAAAGAGGCCATTCCTTCACAAACGTAAAACACAACAGATTCTAGGCACCAAAAAATCATCCAACTCTGAAAACATCAAAGGATCCTCTGGGTTTGTTTGGAACCTCCTACACACAAATTATATAAGCAAATCGATTACTCGACATTTCAAACTCAATGAAACTATCAAAAAATGAATATGAGGTCTTCTTAATCCAACATCCGTGAAACCACGAGAAACTAACTTACGCCTAAAAAGACCAAAACAAACTCGAAATCTCTCAAAAATGAACAAAGACCTCTCCTATGCCTAAAATCATCCACTGAATTCAATAAAATTTTTAGAATTTTGATCCAAGCATCCGAACCCTGAATGTTGACCAAAGTCAATCCAAAGGCTAAATTCTCAACAATTTCCAACTTAGGATCTTAAATCCTCAAAAAGACTTTGAATTTGAAACTGATGACTCTCACAAACCATATTCTACATTTCGGGATTGATGGAATTGACAGAATTATATTCCGACACTTGACACTCCAAAATACACTAAAAACCACTTTTACTTGTATCAGACTTTTGAGAAGAATCAAGTTCTGATATCTCACAGTCTCTTCTGTCTCCGAGTTATACTTTGAGTCAGACTCTTCCTTTCATCATGCTTCTTGTTTTGTCAGTGTTGCTATTGAACTATAACTCTTCTTCTCGCTTTTTACTTGTTTTCTTGATTTTGTCGGAATCATCCTTGATCCATTTCTTTATTCTTGCATTTATGTCCAAACTTATTTTGGATACATGTGTAGAATTCAACTTCTTGTGATAATGCACCTTTGAACCATACTTACTGACTTGTTTCTTCAATCTTTGTAATTCATCAAAACTTCATAAACCCAACAAATTCCATCTTTTTTATGATGACAAACAGGGCCGGCTCAACAAGATTGGGGGCCTAAAGCCAAACCTTAAAGAGGGGCCCTAATATTTTTTTTAATTTTTTTTTTTCAAAATAACAATAATCATGTATATATTTATTTGAAATCTATTTTTCTAGCCTTTTTAGATGTGAAGTCATTGATTACTGTTTTCTAATCATTTTTGTCTTAGTAATTCATTTTCAATTGATAATGTAGCTAATGCATTCAATCTCATAATTTTGATCTTAGATAAGATTTTATCAATTTTAGTTTCGAAAAACTTCTTTCGGCCGAGGCAATAGTTACAGGAATTGTTAGCATTATTCTATAAGCAATATATGCATTAGGAAAAGAATCAAGTCTTTTTATTTGATTGAGTATTTCTATTAAATCATTATCGTCTACCTGTATTATTTCTCTTAATAATAACTAAAACGATAAATATATATATATACTTACTAACTAAGAATATCAACAATAACAAAAGTTCAGGAAAATTATAAAATAAAGTTAGAATAATAAAATCTGGCTCACGAATTTGATAAGTTGATAAAAACAATATTGCAATAGCGTTGCATTCCTTCAATATAATGATTGCTTGTTGCACTTCTTAAGATTTTGAAGAAGACACTCAAAAGCAAATTTTGTTCTTTTTTTAACTTGTAAGCAACAACAAATCATTTTTTTAGGAGACAGTTCAATATTGAGGATAAAAATAATAAAATAGAGAACAAAAAAGATGAGTATAAGGCAAATAATAATATAAGGTCAAATTTTTAGGAGATAAATATGGAAACAAAATTTCCCACTTAAGGAAATTATTTTCAAAAAATGTTTCATTCCCTTAGAAAGGTGGGGAAAACTAATGGCTATTTTGTTTTTTTTTATACTTCTTACATGTTTTTTTCAATCTAAAATTACATATAATTTTAAGTAATATGTGTAGTATTTAAAAAAAAAATTGGTGCCCCCCAAAAATATGGGACCTCAAGCGATGGCTTAAGTGGCCTAGTGGTTAAGACGGCCCAGATGACAAACAATGTTACATCCATTTTTACCTGTAGAAACTAAGCATACCACTACTAAGATTAAACACGTTAGTCAATGGGTTATATATTACACACCCCTTATTTATCTCCTTTGTCATCATTAACAAGATGATGTATCCATTATAGATTGACGAGCATAGATCCTGGTCAAACAAGACATGGTGTAGATCCTTTCAAATGTATCTTTTGAATTCAAATCGTTCGTCTTAAGTATATTAGCTTGAACTGGGTGATGTATTACTTGCTCATGTGTTTTATGTCCTTTAGCAAGTGCAGCCAGGGTATCATAAGTGATTTAGGGTTACAAAAGACCTCTAACACTAAGTCAAGTTCAGAACTTTTCTACCAGCTAAGTTTTTCACATTAGTTCATGCAAGGGTCAACTTCAAATGACCATATATTTATGTATATAAAGAACTGCATGGATCATATATAATCTATCAAATTAAAGGTCTATGAGTCTTCTTTCCAATGCCACCAAGTTTGCATTAATAGGAGTTTGGATTAAAAGGTTATGCCCATTTTACTGGACACTACCTTGCCGTGTGACTAAGGTAATTTCCCCGTGCTAGCGCACCGAGGCAACATCTATTGCCTTCTAGTGTGGTTGGCTGCGTGCCTGAGATGTTTTACACATGGGTGCACACATCTGAAGTCCTTTAATAACCCTCCAAAGACATAGTTCACCACCTTAGTTCATAAATTTACTCTAGAGAGAGAAATTTTTAAGAAACTAACTTCCTCCAAGGTTCATTCATTATCTAAAGTAATATTTGACCATGGAATTTCATAATTCATCATCTTAAAACCAATTAACATCTTTTTACTCATGTAATCCACATGCTTTCAAGAAAATCCGCCTCTAAGGCTCATGTAACATCCTAGATTCAAAATAGAGGATAGCATGTTATAACTTCAAGGTTCCACCCCACAAGGACCAACCATGGGTCAATGGGGAAGCACCAAAGAAACTGCACAAAAATAGTGAACTACGCCAGGACCCATGCCCCGTGGATGGGTCCATAACTCGTGGTTGGGGGAGTCGTGGATGGCTCAGAACACTCTGACCATGAACAACTCTTGACCAGGAATGACTGTAGGTCCATCTATGGTCCGTCAGTCGGAGACTCGTGTTCAGGCCTAGATAGTTAAATTAGGAACTTATAGGTCTTTTCCAATTTTAATTAAATCAATGTGTTGTTGTTTTGCCTAAGTCTAGACCACCTATATAAGTATTTTTAACCCCAAAAACTCCTCATTCAAGCCATTTCCTCAAATCCTAAAAGAAAACCCAAAACTCCTCTAAAAAATTCTCTCTCTAGAAGTTGGAAGAAGAAGGAAGAAATTGGAGCTAGGTTAAGATCAAGTCTGCCAATCTTCAAGCTTTGGAGGGCATTGTAATCAAGGGATGATGGATTTTCATCCATGGAGTCCCCTAGAATTTCCCCAATTTAATGAAGAATTCCCCAATTCTAGTTAAGGTTTCTTCAAATGCTGTGGCTTATGATGATTGTTGATCCAATTGAGTGTATTATGATTGCTTATGATAGAATTAGTAGAATTACATGTTTTAGAGTTAAATTACATGTACCCATGCGTATTCTATGATTCTAACCTAAAATTGATATAACTGGGTTGATGTCATGAAGGAAAACTTTATGGGTTTAGGCTTGTCCTTATAGGATTGAGGAATTATGATTAGAATTGCTTTAGAATGAAGCTTAGATGATGATCATGAGATATAGGACTTTGAGATTAAATCTTATGATATGAATTGTTGGTAGTTGATGTTCTTGTTAAGGAAGACATACTTTCCATATGAATTGCTTAATTATGAATGTACGAATGTGAAAGGTTTACTCACATGAATGGTTCTAGGTTGAAAAGATTGCTCACCTAAAATGAATCTAGATTAAAAGCTTATGTAATTGATGAGGCTAGAGGCAATTACCCTTGACTTCCATAAGTAAGGATATGAGGTGATTCCAATACACCTTAAAATTGAACAAGAGGTGAGTCCCCACGTTCTTACTATGATGAATGGACATGGAGGTGAGTACCCACGCTCCCTATGAAATGATGTAGAGGCGAGTACCCGTGTCATATGATGAAATTGTGAAGGCGAGTACCTGCGATCTAAAAGTAAGTAAGGTAAGAGGCGAATACCCATTAGCGTTTGTAAGTTAGTCAAAGAGGCGAATCCCCATTAGCCTTTGTAAGTTAGTCAAAGAGGAGAATCCACATTAGCCTTTGTAAGTTAGTCAAAGAGGTGAATCCCTATGTCTTTAAAAGTAAGTATGAACGATATGGTTATGTTGTGAAGAATGAATATCTTGGATTGTTGTGTGCTTGATTTACCTTCCATTAGGTAAGTTGACTAGAGGCGGATGACCCAAGTCTTGACTAAGGCTATGTAAGGTTGCTTGAGAAGTACTCCTTTATTATTATTATGTTGATTTATGTACATTGATTATGCTTATGGTTTGTATTGACTAACCATGATGTTTATGTTGTTTATGCTAGTTATCATATTTAGTACATTCTTGTACTAACTCATACTCTTCCCTACATTCTTTTCAAATGTAGGGTCCAATGTTCCCTATTCACACACTTGTGGTTAGTTTCTTAGTTGATCAAGGAAGTGAAGCTTTGGTGAGTCCTCATTGTATTCGAGGATTTGGTCACCCTTTATCTCTTTTATGTCTTTCTTATCATGTTGGACTATTGTATGGGCTGCATCCTAAGATTTTTATCTTTTATGTTAGATGGTTTAAGACAATGATGTTTGACTTCCGCTTGTTTTATAAAAGACTTTGATTGTGTTGAAAAGTTATAAATTTCCGTACCTTTTTTATTTCTTTATGTTATGGTATGCTAAGTGGCTTGTATGAGGCCTCTCAGGGTCTTATACGCCTTGTTACATCTAGGGGTACTCCTGGGTCGTGACAAACTTGGTAATCAGAGCACAAGGTTTAGAATGGTTCTAGGATGTCTCAAGCCACGCTAGTAGAGTCTTGTTCATAAGTGTGATGCACGCCACATTTATGAATGAGAGGCTATTAGATGTTTAGGAAACTTTACTTCTTCACTTCTCTAAGTCGTTCTATGGAGTTTAACTCTATAATTTCTTCTCCTAATCTGTGCCCGATGGTTTTCAAGATTTGACTTATAGAAGGGCTACAATATGGATGGAGGGAAACATTTTTGATCAAGAGGTTCCTCCTCAAGTTCCTCCCCAAGCTCATCCTCAAGCACCGATTACCAAAGTTGAGAAAGATCCTCAAGAGTTTATCGACGAGGTCTACAAGGTACTTGCTATTATGGGTGTGACTCCGGTAGAGAAGGCGGAACTAGCCGCTTACCACCTCAAAGAGGTTGCTCAGATTTGGTTCAATCAGTGGAAAGAGGCAAGGCCAGTGGAAGCGGGTCCCATAGAATGGGAAAGGTTCAAAAGTGCTTTTCTTGACATATTCTCCCCTCTAGATATGAGAGAGGCCAAGGTACTTGAGTTCATAAACCTTAGGAAAGGAAATATGAGTATAAAGGAATACGCGTTGAGGTTCACTCAACTCTCCAAGTATGCTCCTTCCATTGTGGCTGATTATAGGGCCAAGATGAGTAAGTTTGTGTCGAAAGTTTCCGACATGGTAGTCAAAGAGTGACACACTGCTATGCTTGTCCATGACATGGACATTTCTCGCCTTATGGTGCATGTCCAATAAATTGAGGAAGAAAAGCTCAAGGAAAGATCTAGAGAGGCAAAGTGAGAAAGAGTGGATGATGGTAACAATTCATATTCTAGGTCCGGTGGACAGGGTCGTTCAAGGTTTCGGCAAAAGTTCTCCGGGCAAGGTTCTACTAGTGCTCCTTCAAGGCCTAATAATGAGAGGGTGTCTAACCCAAAACCTCAAGGAGATGGTAATAGGTCTTCAATTCCTACTTGTGCTAAATGTGGGAGAAATCATGAAGGAAAGTGCTTAGTGGGGTCCAATGCTTGCTTTGGTTGTGGGAAGATGAATCATAAAATAAGGAATTGTCCTTCATTTGCTAAGAATGATGGAGATGTTCATCATAGGGCTCAACCTTACCCTTCATCCGTTACAAGTGGTTCGGGTGCTAGTGCTCTTAAGAAAAACTGTTTCTATGCTCTCCAAACTAGAGGTGATCAAGAAAGTTCCCTGGATGTGGTGACTGGTATGTTAAAAGCATTCAATATAGATGTGTATGCTTTACTTGATCTGGGTGCTACTATGTCCTTTGTGACCCCTTATGTAGCTATGAGATTTGATATGCTTCCCGATGTGTTGTTGGAACCTTTTTTCTTTCTCTACCCCTATTGGTGATTTGGTGGTGGCAAAGATCGTTTATAGGAGATCTCTCGTTTCCTTATCCCATAGAGTTACTCTTGTTGATTTGAAAGAGCTTGACATGATAGATTTTGATGTTATCTTCGATAGGGATTGGTTGCATTATTGTTACGTCTCTATTGATTGTAGGACTAGAGTAGTCAAATTTCAGTTTCCAAATGAGCCTATCCTTGAATGGAAGGGAGGGAATTCTATGCCAAGAGGTCAATTTGTTTCTTAACTAAAAGCTAGGAAAATGATATCGATGGGTTGTATCTACCATATAGTGAGGGTGAGGGATGTGGAGTCTGAAATTCCTATTCTTTAGTCGGTCCCAGTTGTATAAGAGTTTCTGGAAGTCTTCCCAGATTATTTTCTTGGTATTCCTCTTGAAAGGGATATAGATTTTGAGATGGAACATCTCCCCGATAACCAACCTCTCTCTATTCTACCTTATAGAATGGCTCTGTCAAAACTTAAGTAGTTGAAGGATCAGTCAAAGGACTTATTGGATAAGGATTTCATCCGACCGAGCATCTCTCAATGAGGTGCTCCGGTGTTGGTTGTTAGGAAGAAAGATGGATCTCTCCATATGTGTATTGATTATCGGCAGTTGAACAAGGTAACCATCAAGAACAAATATCCTCTCCCAAGAATAAATGACTTATTTGATCAACTTCAAGGGGAAAGTTATTTCTCAAAAATTGATCTCTGATCGGTTTATCACCAATTGAGGGTGATATTAAAAATATTTTTTGAAAACAACTTTTAGAACCCAATATGGTCATTATGAGTTTTTGGTTATGTCCTTTGGTTTGACTAATGCCCCGGCAGCGTTTATGGATTTGATGAATAAGGTGTTTAGACAATACCTAGATATGTTCGTAATTCTTTTCATAGATGATATTTTGATCTATTCGAGAAGTGAGAATGAGCATATTGATCATTTGAGGTTTGTGTTGCAAATCCTTAAAGAAAGACAGCATTTTGCTAAATGGGTAGTGTTTACCGGCAAAAAGTGAGCTGATTTTGTCATTCTATCGACAATCACCCAAATAGAATCATGCTGCTTGCGAGACCTTGGCAAATCTATGATGAAGTCCATATTGATCATCTCCCACTTCCATTCTAGAATCTCTCTACCTGTACTTGTTGGCAATTTGGATACTTGGCAACAAATTCTGCAATGCCCTTCTTCATACTGCTCCACCAATACACTTCTCTCAAATCACGATACATCTTTGTGGAACCCGAATGAATGGAATTGGATCTATGAGCTTTTTCCATGATCCTCTCTTGGAGATCATCCACCTTTGGTACACACAACATACCTTGATACCTCAATACACCATCTCCCCCTGTTTGTAAGCCATTACTTTTTGCTTGTGAACATTTGCCTTCAATTCAAGAAAAATGGGATCTTGGTCTTGCTTTTCTTTCACTTTTGACACTAATGAAGATTCAACCCCATTCATCACCACTACTCCTTCTTCTATGGAATCCATTAGTCGAACTCCTAAGCATGCAAGTTTGTGCACATCTTTTGCTAACTCTCTCTTGCCTTCCTCAACATGGGCGGTACTACCCATAGACATCCTACACAAGGCATCAACAACAACATTAGCCTTACTTAGATGATAGAGAATACTCATGTCATAATCCTTGAGTTATTCTAACCACTTCCTTTGTCTGAGATTAAGCTCTTTCTGAGTAAATACATACTGAAGAATCTTGTGATCAGTGAATACATCTAGATGAACACCATACAAATAATGACGCCATATCTTCAAAGAAAATACTACAACAGCCAACTTTAAGTCATGGGTTGGGTAATTCTTCTCATGAACTTTCCTTCAAGCTGGAGAAAACTAATCCCTATGATTGAGGGTTGTACACATGAGACTAAGGTTACTTTGGTGCAATGGAACAAACCTCAAAATCAGTGGATTAAACTCAATGCAGATGGTAATGCACTGTCTAATCCTGGCAGAATAGGGGCTGGAGGTATTCTCAGAAATTCCACAGGAGAGTTGATTATGGCATATGCAGTTCCTCTAGGCAAAGGAACTAATAACCAAGCTGAGGTCGAAGCTGCAATTTTTGGTATGGCATGGAGTATTCATCTAAAAATCAATAAGGTTATTTTGGAAGTGGATTCTCAACTCTTGATAGATTGGTTCAACGGAAAAGCAAACCGCCTTGGAGTATTTCTAATCAGATTCAAAAACTTCAAAGCATCATCAACCAAAATCATAATGTCATTTGCATTCACACACTAAGGGATGGCAACTTTGTAGCGGATGCACTCTCAAAACATAGCCACCAGATCACCAGATCACCAACCCACAAGTCCACTTCGACACTCAGCAACTTCGAAAGGAGGCAACAACTTACTATCAATTGGACAAAGCTGAAATGGTAAGCTTCAGAAGGAGGAAAACGAAGAGAATAAAATAACCTCCCTAAATTCTCCTTTACTTGGAGGATTTAGGAAGGAGCTGGAACTCCATCAGGTCCTCTTTTTGATGACTACACAGTCATGCGCATAAGCTAGAGTTTGCTAGGTTTAGTTTGTGTTAAACATTTCCTTGCTTGTATAGGGAGAGTCTCCTTATAGCTAGGTCATTTTGATTTAGATTATAGTGATTCATTTCCTTTCTTGTAAAGGGAGAGTCTCCCTCATTTATGTTTTCCTAGATTCTTTGTATCGAGAGGAGTCCTCTCACAGGTGCTTAGTTGATAGGTCCTTTCTAATTCGGGGAAGAGTTGGAGAACCTACTAAATTCCACTTTAAGTGTTCCTTAGTAGGCTACCAACTCTTGAACCACCATAAGATGAAGGTAAGGTTTATGTCCCCCTCCTTGTACTCTTTTTGTTTTATTTATGCTAAAGCCTGGGGGTGTTGCTAAGCCCCTGACACCCCTACCCAAGGGTCGTTCAAATAAAATAAAATAAAAACTGTCTGGAGGCATAAGCTATAACTTTGCCATTCTTCATCAACACACAACCCAAACCAACTCTAGACGCATCACAATACACAACAAAACCTTGAGTACCTTCTGGCAAGGTCAATACTGGGCAGTAGTCAACCTCTTTTTCAATTCCTAAAAGCTTTTCTCACAAGCTTCAGACTATTGAAGTTTCACTATCTTTTGAGTTAACTTGGTCAAAGGGGATGAAATGGATGAGAACCCCTCTACAAACCTTCTATAATAGCCAGCCAAACCCAAGAAACTCCTAATATCAGTTGAGATGTGGGTCTAGGCCAATTCTGTACTGCCTCTATTTTCTGAGTATCAACTTTAAATCCCTCTCCAGACAGAATGTGGCCTAAGAATACCACAGACTCAAGTCAAAACTCACACTTAGGGAACTTGGCATACAACTCTCTATCATTTAGAGTTTGAAGCACTATTTTGAGATGACTAGCATGATCTTCTTCATTCCTCGAATAGATTAGTATGTCATTAATGAAGACGATAACAAACATATCTAAATAAGGCTTGAATACACTATTTATAAGGTCCATGAATGCTGCAGGTGCATTGGTCAAACGAAATGACATAACTAAGAACTCAAAATGACCATAACGGGTTCTGAATGCTGTATTCAGGATATCATATTCCCTTACTCTCAACTGATGGTAGCTAGATCTGAGGTCTATCTTAAAGAAACAAGTAGCACCTTGAAGCTGATAAAAAAAATCATCTATTCTCGGAAGGGGATACTTGTTCTTGATAGTAACGTTGTTCAACTAGTTGTAATCAATACAAATCCTAAGGGAACCATCTTTCTTCCTCACAAATAAGATCGGAGTCCCCCAAGGTGAGACACTTAGTCGAATAAATCCCTTATCAAGGAGATCTTTCAACTGTTCTTTAAGCTTTTTTAATTCTACTAGTGCCATTCTATATGGCGGAATAGATATAGGACGAGTATCTAGAAGAAGATCTATACCGAAGTCTATTTCTCTCTCAAGAGGGATTCCGGGAAGATCATCAAGAAAGACTTTTGGAAACTCTTTTACTACTGGAACTGACTGAGTAGGAGGCATCTCAACACTAGAGTCATTAAATTGCACTAAGTGATAGACACACCCATTGGATACTAAATTTTTTGCCTTAAAGTACGAAATAAAATGGCCCTTAGGCACTGCTGAACTAATTTTCCACTCTAAGACTGGCTCATTAGGAAACTGGAACTTGACTACTTGAGTTCAACAATCTATTGACGCATAACATGCATGAAGCCAGTCTATACCCAGAATGACATCAAAATCTATCATGTCTAACTCAACTAAATTAGCCATGGTACTCTTGTGAGTGACGGAAATGGGACAATCACGATAGACTCTTCTGCTAGAATAGACTCACCAATAGGTGTAGAAACACTGAACGACTCACTAAGTTACTCAGGAATGTAATCAAAATTCATCGCAACATAAGGAGTTACAAAATATAAACTCGCTCCTGGATCTAGCAAGGCATACACATTAAGAGTAAAGACTTTGATCATACCACTGACAACATTTGGAGAGTTATCTTGTTCTTGACGACTAGTGATCGTATAAAGACGGTTTCCTCCTCCTCCTGCCCCTGAAGTAGTTCCTCTAGATGCAGTTCTGTCTGGCGGAGCAACTGATGAAAATTGGGCTCTATTGCCCTGATTCCCATTACCTTTCCGATTCTTAGGACACTCTTTCATAAAGTGACTTTCTTTTCCACACTTGAAACAACATGTGGATCCATCAAGACATTTACCCGGGTGGGTTCTACCACACTTAGCACATGCAGGGGCCCAGTTACCTCCTTCTTCCACACTACCCTGAGATTGGGCAAGGCTAGCTCTAAAATGCTTCGAATTCTGACTATTGTGCTCACTTTTGTTCTTTTGTGCAGGTGCACTAGCAGATGATGGAGCAGGTCTATTTTGTTTCTGTTGGAAAGAAGACAATTTCACCTTTCTCTTTTGCTGCCCGGACTCATTCCATGATGTCTTAGCCCTCTTATTCTTAAAATTCTCTCTATCCCTCAGATTATCCTCCTCAACTTGTTGCACATGGATCATTAGCATTTCTATGCCCATATCCCCTATTAGCATAGCTGCCTTGCCTTCCTTGCTTGACAGGCGAGACAACCCAGCAATAAATAAACTCATCCTGCTCCTCATGTCCAACTTGATTGGTCACATCATTGGTGGCCTCTCCTTGGGGTTGCACTTCTGGTGCATTGGGTACCCCTTGTTCCTGTGGCTCAACATTCCTCCTAGTGGAATGACCTCTGATAGCTCTTCGTGGAGGCATGATTTGAAAGACACGTGCAAGCATGAAGTGGAAAGAAACTTAATAGAGATAAAACTCTAACGCACGAAATGAGTATGAAAGAAGTGAGATAATTCCTAAGTGTTGCAGCCTCCTAATCATAGATGTGGCGCACTTCACACCGATAACTAGGACTCTATAGACAGGGTTTCATAGACTCCCTAGAACTATTCAACTCTGTTCTCTGATACCAAGTTTGTCATGCCCCTAGCTTATACCCTGGGTGAGATTGGCACTCCAGAACCATTACTAGCCCCAAATGAATGCTTGGACAAGCTTACTTACTTAGAGGAAGACTTTAAGCATTAAGAAAAGAACTCAAATGAAAGATAAATCAACTGTCTCAAACTAAGCTCAAAATGTTTTAGAAATAAACATTTAACTTAGCCAAAGTGGCAACTCAAATCTGAACATAAGCCTATAACAAGGTTAAGACAAATGAACTACCTAATTGTCTATCTATGAAGCCTCTAAAACTGAGATGGATGTTGGGACAAGACCCACGACATACTAATGAACTAAAATATTGAAAGCAATAAAAGGGATCTTCCTGAAAGTAAGGAGCCTCACCACCAGACTCTGAGTTCTTAACTGGATCAATGATGCGCTGGATGCTGATCCTAGTTACCTGTGTCTGCATCATAAAACAATGCAGGGCAATTGGCATCAGACATTGAATGTACGAGTATGCGAGGGGAATACTAAACATAACATAAGCTTGGGAGTAATCTGAAAGAAACACTTACCTTGGCTTTACTCAACTCATGAACAACGTAACTCAATATAAAGCAATAAAACACATGCAATATATAGAAAGCCTTTAAAATAGTAGAAAACAACTTAGTTCGTTAAAGAAAATGCAATAACAAACTCAACTTTACTCATATCATAAAGTAATATTGTTTTTGTGGGAGTTTCTCTAACCGACAACCACCACTATGAGCCTAAGTGGTGATACATCGTCTTACCCACACTGCCAGAACTGTCCTATACTTTGTCGTCACATAGAACGCCTTAACTAAGTGGATCCACTAGTCTATGCTAAAAAGCACTTAAGGAATCATCTAAAAAGTATGATCCTTTTTACCCATGATGGCTATATGGTTTATGGAGACGTGATTTATCTGAACTCAAACTCGTCCCCTTATCGGTGCTCAATACTACTCCCAAAATAGTAAGCTCATATATTTAGAAAAACATAACTTGTTTCTTTGGTTTGAGATAATTACTCAAAACTTAGTTTAAAATCTCTTTCGGAATCGATGTTCCCTTTCTTGCTCAAAGGTGAAAACATTTACCTTTTAACTGAAAACTAGCTCAAAGACTCTTTTGGAAATCAATGTTTCCTTTCTTCTTCAAATGTGAAACATTTTACTCTTTTGGAATACATAGTCCCGATATAATCTTTTGAAGAAATGAACTTCAAAATTTACTCTTTACTCAACTCAAAACACAAGTCTTAAAACAAAGTTAAAACATTTGTAAAAGACTTTTTGAAGACTCTAAGAATTTCTCATAACTTGACTCTTAACTTTCCTTGACTTGACTCCTAAATTTCCTTGAATTGGATTATGGATTCATGGATTGTGTTTTGTGATAGGAATGATCTCATGATGTTTAGGAGTGTTTTTAGATAATTAAACATGAGAAAATATCAAGAAATCACTGTCTGGAAACTAGTCTGCGACGCGGAGATGTATTTGAATTTTTGGTCGCGAAAATAATTTTTTAGGCAGAACGGTCCGTGACCGCTCTGTGACGCGAGGAAGAATTTTGCGAAATTGGAGGTCAGGTGCGCAACACGGCCTGGGGCACCAGATTTGCCCGACTTTTTCCTTCTTCATTTTTTCAGTCCTAATTCGCCTAAACTCGGTTCTTTTTTGCCAAATTTTATTTAGATTCAGATACCCCGTATGTATGCACAAGAATCTAACTAAAAAAAATAGGAAACATCATTATAACCTCAAGGAACTCCTCAATCTCAACCTAACTCAAGAACGAAGGCCAATTTCAAGAACACCATTCAAGATTCATCAACTTTCAACTTTGTAGAACGAATTTCACTAAAATAAACAAGATTGGCGCGTGGGTGAACGAACCCAACGCTATGAAGACTCACATACCTTGTAGGATCAAATCCTTGACAAAATCCACAATCAAACTTGAACGATCTTGACGAATCTTGCTTCTTCTCCTCTTTTATCCTCTTCTTTTCTCTTCTCTCAAAACCCTAGCTTAATTTTCAAAAGCGTAAACTGAAAAAGTTCATTTTAGACCCATAAGTTATTACCAAAAACGAATTAAATAAATTGGGTATGGTAAAGACCAAATTACCCTTCAAAAATCTGGTTTAGACTTTCCTTATTTGTAAAGCCCAACTTCAAGTGGGCATATCTCACTCATACGAACTCATAATCGCGCAAACTTGGCGGCGTAGGAAATATTATTCCGAGATATTTCCTAAGATATCTGGAAACACACCAAACTCATCCTGAGCTAGGAGTTGTGGTCCTTTGAAGTAGACCAAAAACTCAACTTAACATACTTAACAAATTCTCCAGATCTTTATATTCTTTCCAAAAATTACTATTTCCAAATTTTAACTTCTTTCTAGTTCATTCAATTAGAGAGATGTTACAAGAAGCCCATATTTCTCGGTATTCTATTCACTCGGAAGCCACCAAGATGTAGCGTGATTTTCGGGAGATCTATCGGTGGAATGGGATGAAGAAGGATATTGCATGATTTGTGGCTAAGTGTCCTAATTGCCAACAAATGAAGGTTAAGCATCAGAAACCGGTAGGTTTATTCCAAGATATTAGCATTCCTAGTTGGAAATGGGAGAATTTGAATATGGACATCATAGTAGGGTTTCCACGAACTCGGCAACAATATGATTCGGTTTGGGTTATAGTAGACCGAATAATGAAGTCGGCCCATTTCATTCCCGTCAAGGTTTTCTATAAGGCGGAAGATTATGCTAAGCTATATTTGAGAGAGATGGTAAGGTTGCATGGAATGCCCTTGTCCGTTATCTCTGATAGAGGTACTCAGTTTATTTCACAATTTTGGAGGTCCTTCCAAAAGGGTCTTGGCACGAAAGTTAATCTTAGCACAACTTTTCACCCCCAAACTGATGGGTAAGCAGAACGAACATTCCAAACATTGGAATACATATTGATGGCTTGCGTGATAGATTTCAAGGGAAATTGGGATGACCATTTACCCTTGATAAATATGCCTATAATAATAGCTACCATTCGAGTATTGGTATGGCTCTGTTTGAGGCTCTTTATGGTAGGAGGTGTAGATCTGCTATAGTATGGTTTGAGGTGGGTGAGGTTGCTTTCATAAGAACTGAGTTATTTCATGAGGCTATTGAAAAGGTTCGACTCATTAGGGTGAAGTTGAGAACGACCCAAAGTCGACAAAAGTCTTATGCGGAAGTTAGAAGGAGAGACCTTGAATTTGATATGCTTGATTGGGTTTACTTGAAAATCTCACCCATGAAGGGTGTGATGAGGTTTGGTAAGAAAGGGAAACTTAGTCCCCGTTTTGTAGGCCCATATTAAATTTTGAGGCATGTTGGTAAGGTTGCATATGAGCTTGATTTGCCAAGTGAGTTGGCACGGTGCATCAGGTTTTCCATTGCTCGATGTTGAAAAAGTGTGTTGGAGGTGTCTTGAACGTCATTCGAGGACGAATGAACCCAAGAAGGAGATAATGTAACATCCCATATTCAAAATAGAGGATAGCATGTTATAACTTCAAGGTTCCACCCTACAAGGACCAACCATGGGTCAATGGGGAAGCACCAAGAAAACTACAAGAAAATAGTGAACCACGCCATGACCCTCACCCCATGGATGGGTCCATGTCTCGTGGTTGGGGGAGTCGTGGATGGCTCAGAACTCTCTGACCATGAATGATACTTGACCAGGATGGACCATAGGTCCATCCACAGTCCGTCAGTCGGAGTATAGTGGGTCAGGACTGGAAAGTTAAATTAGGGACTTATGGCTCTTTTCTGGTTTTAATTAAATCAATGTGGTGTCATTTTTCCCAAGTCTAGACCACCTATATAAGTATTATTAACCCCAAAACCCCTCATTCAAGTCATTCCCTCAAATCCCAAAAGAAAACCCAAGACTCCTCTAAAAATTCTCTCTCTAGAAGTTGGAAGAATAATGAAGAAATTGGAGATAGGTCAAGATCAAGTCTCCCAATATTTAAGCTTTTGAGAGCATTTTAATCAAGGTATGATGGATTTTCATCCATAGAGTCCCCTAGAATTTCCCTAAGTTAATAAAGAATTCCTCAATTCTAGTTAGGGTTTCTTCAAATGTTGTGGGTTATGATGATTGTTGATCCAATTGTGTGGATTGTGATAGAATTAGTATAATTACATGTTGTTAGAGATAAATTACATGTACCCATGCCTATTCCATGATTCTAACCTAGAATTGATATAATTCGGTTGATGCTATGTAGGGAAACTTTGTGGGTTTAGGCTTGTCCTTATAGGGTTGAGGAATTATGATTAGATTTGCTTTAGAATGAAGTTTAGATGATTATCATGAGATCTAGGGCTTTGAGAGTAAAGCTTATGATATGAATTTTTGGTAGTTGATGTTATTGTTAAGGAAGGGATACTTCCCACATGAATTGCTTAGTTAGGAATGTATGAATATGAAAGGTTTACTCACATGAATGATTCTAGGTTGAAAGGATTGCTGACCTAACATGAATCTACAATAAAAGCTTATGTAATTGATTAAGCTAGAGGTGATTACCCTTGACAGCATAAGTAAGGATATGCGGTGATTCCCATACTCCTTAGAATTGAATAAGAGGTGAGTCCCCACGTTCTTACTATGATCAATGGACATGGAGGCGAGTAACCATGCTCCTTATAAAATGATGGGGAGGCGAGTACCTGCGATCTAAAAGTAAGTAAGGCAAGAGGCGAATACCCATTAACCTTTGTAAGTTAGGAAAAGGGGCGAATCCCCATGTCTTTAAAAGTAAGTATGAACGATATGATTATGTTGTGAAGAATGAATAGATTGGATTGTTTCTTGATATGCCTTCCATGAGGTAAGTTGACTAGAAGCGGATGATCCAAGTCTTGACTAAGGCTATGTAAGGTTACTTGAGAAGTACTCCTTTCTTATTATTATGCTGATTTATGCACATTGATTATGCTTATGGTTTGTATTGACTAACCATGGTGTTTATGTTGTTTATGCTAGCTATCATATTTAGTACATTCTTGTACTAACACATACTCTTGCCTACATTCTTATCAAATGTAGGGTCCGACGTTCCCGATTCACACATTTGTGGCTAGGTTCTTAGTTTATCAAGGACGTGAAGCTTTGGTGAGTCCTCATTGTATTCAAGGATTGGATCACCCCTTTATCTCTTTTATGTCTTTATTTTCATGCTGGACTATTGTATGAGCTGCGTCCCAAGATTTTTATCTTTTATGTTAGATGGTTCGAGACAATGATGTTAGACTTCCGCTCATTTTATAAAAGACTTTGATTGTGTTGAAAAGTTTTAAATTTTCGCACCTTTTCTATTACTTTATGATATGGTATGGTAAGTGACTTGTATGAGGCCTTTCGGGGTCTTATACGCCTTGTTACATCTAGGGGGTACCCCTGGGTTGTGATAGCTCACAAAAAAGTTCTTTATGTCTTTTTCTCCGAAGATGCTCAAGAATTTAGAGCATTTAAGGTATGTAAGACTAATCATAATGCTGGACTATAAGTTTGTACTCATGCCCTACACCTCAATTCAGTTAGTAAAAGTTTAATCTAGGGTTCTACCCTCAGTTTCAGAGAATTCGTGATATAAGTTATGTTGTTTTTACGATATTTTAAATCCTTATATTATGAGATTGTAATATTTTGTGCATTGAGATTCTTGAGTTGTTGTTCATGCTTGAATTTCCATATAGCCTCTATTTGTTGAAGTTTTTACAAATAGTCTTCAAACCCGTATCTTCCTTAAATTGATTTTGGAAACTAAAGTGAGTTTAAGAGAAAGTTTAAAGCCTAATTTATTTGAACAATTTAAGGGAACTTAAATGGTCCCAAATGTATTATTTTCACATTTAAAAAGAGAACACCATTTTTAGAAAAGTATAGAGAGTTTCCAAACAACTTCAATACCGTTCAGTTACCTCTTACATATGCCCTTTTTGAGTAATTATCTCATCCCATTGAGTAGTTTACATAAGCATTTAACCATATATTTTGGGAGTAGTATTGAGTATCGATTTAGATGAGAGTTCAGATAACTCCTAACCTCATAAACCACGTAGCCAGTGTGGGAGATGATCACACTGACATTTAGGCAACTACTCACTGCCTCTTGAAAAAGATTTTATATGGATCCATGAGATGAGTTTTGTTCTATACTTCGGTAAGGTATATGATAGTTCTAGCAACGTGGCTGAGCCGTTGTATCATCATGAGGCTCATTGTGATGGTTGTTGGTTAGAGAAACTCCCTAGTAAAGTAAAGAGTAATTATATATGTATATTTCAGTTCAGTCCAATATCTAATATTATTGCATTTTATTTGTGAATCTTAAATGATTTCATCTCATTTTTCTGCTTTACTTAGTTGAGTTATATTTCAGCTTTTCACTTTAGTTATTGTTTCAGTTGGTCTTATTACATACCATACATTCAATTTACTGATGTCATTCGACTTTGTGTGGTAATTGTATATTATTTGTTTTATTAAGTTGTGGTTGTTTGCTCATATCTCATATAGCTGAAACTAGCTAATGATCCCACCAATACACAATGATTGTGTATTGATATTGCACATGCTCTTTCTTTGTTGAGTACATGGTATATTCAGACGATTTCTTTGAGACCTCAACTATGATCCTAGCTCTATCTGAATCCAAGAGTGGGCACACTTGTCCAGGCTGTCATGAATTCGTCTCTCTTTTCTAGTCCATTTTTCGGACGTAGACTATTTTTAGTAATTTGGTTTTGGGGAGCATACCCGTATTCTAAACGAAGAACAAATGTTTTGGGGCCACTGCTTTCAGTTTTTAGGGGTCGTTATTTCCACATTCATGTTATGACTTTATTTTTTCTTTATGAAAGTTGCTTTAAGAAATTAAAAATTGATTTGTTTATATAAATTGATGGGCTGAGGTCAATTAATTATTGGTGTGTTAGTAGATAGTTGATTTTTCCACCAGAGGTTATTGTGACTGTCACTCACGACAGGTAAGAGTGGTGACAATTTATTGTTGAAACATAATAGGAAACTCTACTATTTATAGCCAACAAAAGTTAATACAAACATATATTTATTAGTTCCTTATAATAAAAGTCATAACTCTTCCAAAAAGTCACAATCCTTCGAAAAAGTCTTAACTCTTTGGAAAATCAAAACTCTTTGGAAAAGTCACAACACTTCAATGTGAAAATGTGCTATTCAAATTGCATTTTTTCTCTTTGTATCTTTTTGAAAAAGAAAAACACATATTTTTTCATTCACATCTTTTAAAACCCAAAACATTAATATGATGGAGTTGAGTTATGATTTGACCCTACACTCTAGAAGTTCCATCATCTCTAGTTGTTGGGCAGCAAAAAACCTCACTGTTTCATCCATGCTCATATCCTAGTTTTCTTTGCCATTCCTTCGGCCTTCATTTTCAGAATCGTCAATTTCATTGGGAACTCTTTCTATTGAATTGCTCAATTTAGATTCCTAGTTTGGCACTCAACCATGTTTGTTACAAGTTGGAATTTGTTCTTCAAGAGAAAGTTTTCATCATGGCCTACTCATTCTTCTGGGCAGACCATAGATACCCTAGTTTTCATTAAATATTGGTCATGATGTATGTTGCGATGCTAGAATTTCTTTGTAAATCAAATTCTAACACGTTAGCAAATAAACAAAAAAATATCAAAACAATACCACAATTTCCCTAACCCCATGGTGTGCGTCATGCTATTTACCTAGAAAATAATACAATTGAGTTTATTAATTATTTTAAGGGCAACTGAGTTAGATTTATCTTTTCAATAAAATAATAAGTTATCATTCGGAGAGTTCATTTAGGCTAATAGTGACATTTGTTCAACAAAGAAGACCTAAGTCATATCTCAATAAAGTTATCCTTGGACATGTGACATGACTTACCAGAAAAGTTCTAGATTTTACTTGTAAACGCATAAATAGTAAAAATTACACACAATGACATAGGACTATATTAAGCTATTCTAATTTAACTCCCAAACTTCTACTCTAAGCATTTAGCAATTTATTTTATTTCAAAAAATGAGATATACATGTCAATACATGTAATTGAAGTTTATGCAATTATTTTTTGGAGAGGTACATTTTTCTAACAAAACAAGTTTCATGCCCTAAGTAGACAACTATTGCCATATAAGTTAAAACTCACTCTGCTCTACTTAAACAAGTAATAGGACTTATCCTCTTAAGAAAGTCGCATATGAATCTATCATTGGGTAAATGCCTAAATCTAGACTCAAAAACTCAAAAGCAAAAAGTTTATCAGAAAAAGTTGAATTGAAATTTGGATAAAAAAAACCAAATAATACCTACTAATCATCTTGAAATCTAATAGGTTTATCAAATTGTTTGAAATGTAATAAAATATTTAGATATAATTTTAAAATTGAAGAGAGCTAGACTAATTGTAGTAAAAAAGGGAGGTGTAGTTGTGGTAAAAAGTGACATTGAAAGTGAGAAGTTTCAATGAAGATGACAATGAATTTTTGAAGAAGAAGAAAGAAAAAGAAAAAAAATTAATAAGGAGAAAAAGTTAAAATAATAAGAAAAACAAGAAAATATATTTTATAGAAAAATACTTCTAAATATAAAATTATATTCATTATTTTAGTTTGTTCAAGCTCTTTAAAAGAGTGCATACACTCTCCATGCCAGTTGGACAAAAAATGATATAATAATATCAGTTTAGGATTGTTTAGGGGGGTAATACTACGTTTGCATAGTTTAGGTATCATTTTTTATCTCCTTTATTCAGGTTAGTCAAAATTACAGAAACAGAAAAAAGATGAAATAGATAGAATGCTTTTAATCTGAGTCCATAGAAACCACTATGTTTCCTTAAGAAATTTAATCCCCTCACTGTACCCGAGGTTGCAGATTAATTCCTTCCAAGATAAAAAAGGTTGACCTGCTAGAGAAGTAGCGGTACCTCAAACTTCAATAACTTTAGCGAACGCAAGAACAACAACAAGAGCACACACAGATTCAGTCGATCAACAATTTTTGTTTATGTAAGAAAATGTATGCAGAGAGGAAATAATTTTAGCGTTTGAAAATTGGAAAAAGACCTCTTATTTATAGCCATTTTCAGACCCATTTTTTCTAGAACATTGTGTCTTTTGGGAAAGTAACGACTTTTCGGAAGGAACAGGTCCCTTCAGAACATTTTTACCGTTACACGTGAATTTCAAATAAATTCCGTTGCACCAAATTAATTCTGTTATTTAACTAACATTCTTAATTAATTTATAAGTGAAATGAAATGAATTAACAAGATTGATTAAATAAATTTTGTCCAAAAAAATATTATCAATCAATCACATCATTTGCCAAATCCAAAGCTGAAGCCGAAGCCGAGCGAGCGACGACGACGGCGCGAGGGGGCACCTTCTTCTTAACCCTTTAAGAAGTAAAGGAAGTGTTTCCTAATATAAGGACAACAATTTCCTTTCTTCTACTAATATGGGAGAAATGACTTTTCATTTGCACTTTGCTTACTTTTCAGTTTCCCTCCAAAATTGGTTCCCCCACTTTTCCATTTTCTCTTCTTATTTACCATTCACACCATGCTAAACCCAACAATCCCCCACATGAATGGGGAATGGCTATAGTTAAAACATATGCATGAAAAACTTGTGTGTCTCGTAAGTAAGGGTTAATCACATCTGGATAAGTAGGTTTCCCTTTAAACTTTCCGTAGTGAACATATATCGGATATACTCGGTCAATCGGTAGATTTGTTATCTTTGAACCATTGAGCTTTGGGGTATACCTAGACAACATAAGTCACACAATCAACCCTTGAACTATTTTTGGTTCTCATTATTTTGTTCGTTTCAGACATGAACACATCTCGGTTAATAAGTGCTTAGAGAACTGACCTTACCGGATTCTCCTTGAAGCGGCTTACACTTCACACTTACATAGGTGGTTTCTAAATGTGTTATGTCGTAGATACACTATTTGATATACCCTGTATCAAACATAGAAACCATTAAAAGTCCTTATGCCTTTATCCTGGTTACTGAACATTGTCTCATCATGAGAATGGACATAAAATAATTTTTGACAATGTTGAACCATCATCTATGACTTTGTTTTATCTCATTGAACCTAGATCTTGAGATCTCCAGTCTTTTAGGTAGAGTTACCGCCACGATGACTTGTTCTCGGCCATAGTCCCATTCCTGTCGATGATCTCTCAACTCCCGCTTTAGTTAGGCCTTTTGTAAGTGGATCCGACACATTATCCTTTGACTTTACATAGTCAATTGTTAATATTCCACTAGAGATTAGTTGGCTAACAGATTTGTGTCTTCGTCGTATGTGACGAGACTTCCCGTTATACATAACGCTTCCAGCCCTTCCTATTGCAGCCTGACTATTGTAGTGTATACATATAGGGGCCATTGGTTAGGGCCAAAAAGGAATATCTTCAAAGAAATTCTGAAGCCATTCAGCTTCTTTACCTGCCTTGTCTAAGGTGATGAATTCAAACTCCATTGTAGAACGAGCTATACATGTTTGTTTGGATGATTTCCAAGATATTACTCCTCCACCAACTGTGAAAACATATCCACTCGTGGATTTCATTTCAGTTGACCCAGTAATCCAATTTGCATCACTATGTCCTTCAAGAACTGCTGGATATTTGTTGTAATGTAAAACATAGTTTTGAGTGTCTTCTAAGTACCCCAAAACTCTCTTCATTGCCAACCAATGATTTTGATTGGGATTACGTGTGTATCGACTCAGTTTACTTATAGCGTAGGCTATGTCTGGTCCTTTACAATTCATGACATACATCAAACTTCCCAATACTCTGGCATAATCCAATTGAGACTGACTTTCACCTTTATTCTTAGCAAGATTAAGGTTCACATCAATTGGGGTCTTTGCCTTTTTGAAATTCAAATACTTGAACTTTTCAAGTACCTGTTGAATATAATGAGATTGAGACAATGCTAGACCGTTAGGAGTTTTGTGAATCTTTATTCCCAATATCAAATCGGTTACTTCTAGATCTTTCATATCAAACTTACTAGCAAGCATACACTTAGTAGCTTTTACATTAGTAATGTCCTTGCTCATTATTAGCATGTCATCCACATGTAGGCATACAATGACTTCCTGATTCAGATTGTCTTTAATGTAAACACATTTATTACACTCATTGATCTTAAATCCATTTGACAACATGGTTTGATCAAACTTTGCATGCCATTGTTTCGGTGCTTGTTTTAGTCCATAAAGTGACTTAACAA
>JAJOOD010002750.1:0-24630 GCA_029582525.1 Solanum tacnaense
TTCTTTACATATCTCTTCGTCAGATTCTGCCTCTGATTTAAGATCAACTGTCTGCTCCATTCCATTTCCATATCCTGCGGCAGTCTGAGGCTTTTTGAACACATCTCGAACTTTCACTATTCGAAATATCATTGATATATTCATGGACTTTAGGTAGTCCACATCTTTCTTCAATTCTGCAATGGCAGCCTTTAAGGCTGTTACTTCCTCTATGGCTCCTTGATCGTGCTCACAAACTACTCTCCTGGCCTTTAACGCATCGATAGCAGTGCTCAGTGATCTGACAGCATTGTCGAGGGCAACCTGAATCATGGCTGGAATGAATCTTTCTATGTTGGAAATCCGACAATTAGAAGATTGGGCAAGCTGTCCCATTCGGATCAAGGATACCTGAGTGATTGGCCCACATGAGTTAACAACAGGTGTAGGTTTGGGTGCTAATGAAGTAGCAGAGGGACCTGTACGGTCAAAAGGAATGGTAATGACATCAGACATAACTGAAGGCCCAGGGGCCGGATTAGGCAAAGATGTCTTTGCAGGTATAGATCTAGTGGCCACATTTTCTTTTTGTTTCCTTTTTGTTTGGTCTTTAAGATATTTGGCTTCGATCTTTTGGATACTGGTGGAGGCGGTGGCAGCCAATTCCACATCCATCGTTGCATCTCTAGGCACCCGAGCTCTTTTGCATAATTTAGTGATTAATACCGGGAAAGGGAGAGATGTATGGCTCTATTTTTCACGTATATGGATCTCAGAGGCAATAATCATCCCGAGATTTATCCTGGTTTTCTCCATGATGCATTCAGATTTTTCTTCTCAATTGGAACACTTTCTGCTAACCATGTCGGAGCATTCTCATATGAGAGATAACAACTTTTTCATCGCATCCAGCTTCTGTGTCCTGATCAACTGCTGCCAATGGTTACTAATCTTATCGGACATACCTAAAGTTGTTTTGATAGTCTCACTGTCACAGGCTACCTTCCTTCCTCTAACAACCATGTAGTCAACGTCTTATGCATAGTTCATAACATTTAGTTTCAAGGTAAGCAGAGTGAAAAAGCAATTCGAACAGTAAAAAGAAAATAGGCCCCAATTTACAAATAAGAAGCAGGAAGTTGAAAATTTCTACTCATATCAGAGAGATCTAACACACATTAATGGACACCTAGATTTCATATGAGGTTGATCTTTTCAAAAGCGAACGGGTTTTTTTCAGAAACTAATCTTTTTGGTGAGTAAACAAAATTGTAATGCTAGACGACAATGAAAATCTGAGTTCCAAGTTCTTAACCGTGACTAAAATACTAACTTAAGGTGAGAAAATGAAAATTACTACCTTGGTGTGAATTTATGCATTTTGTAAGTCAGAAAGAATGAAGAATTGTGAATGTTGGCAATATACGTTGTTTAATTGTGTCCATTTGGCGACGTTAGTCGGAATCGCCAACCCACTCGGCCATTCACCTAGAGGTCATTTATCTCGTCCTTTCTTCAAAATATTCAATTTTCATGGGGTGAATTCGACGGTCTGCATCGAGATTGCCAAACTTTCTGACGATGCGCCGAGCTGCTTTTCCAGTTCGTTGAGTTTTACAGGCTCTATACAACTCTTTGATTAAGCCTAACATTGGAACTAGTCGGGTTCGCCGACCTGTTTGGCGACTCGCGAAATGGACTTTCTGCTCGCCAACCTGAAATTTTCCACACTTTCCTCGTTTTAACCTGCAAGATCAACACACCATTATTCATAAAAGTAAAATCCTAAACATTTAAGACCATGGGTTGCCTCCCATGAAGAGCCTTATTTACCGTAGTGGCATGATGCAAGTCATTGCTTAAGTTTCGTTGTTGGGGTTGTCCATGTGATGCTTCTCTTGACCAACGACACTAACCTACAGTATGAGTGTCTAAGATCGTCGATAATATAGTAACCCAACCAACAGTTGGGTTCGTGTCCCAAGGGAGTGATTTTGAGAATTAGTAGATAAATAAAATTAAGTTTTAATTAGTCGTAGCTAAAGACATTAACCATTAAAAACATTGTAAATTAAAAGGGGTGATACAAGGGTGTCAAATATCAAATGGGGGTTTTGTCACAAGTACTAAAAAAACAACAAAAACAACAAGAAAATCAAGTATGGGGACAAGTTCTTGGGGTGTGACTGCAATACAAGTTGAAATAAATTGTTGGGTACATGCTTTCGACAGGAAATTTGCAAGATAATAGTGACTAGGCTAAACTTTAGATGGAAATAAGTTCCCTCTAGGGCAACTTACCCCGTTTCAAATGCATTCCTCTCAAACACCCATTTGCCGCATGAACGCCAGCCTACGCCTTACCCCACTCACTCTCTCGAGAAAAGTGTTAGGATATGGGACTAGGGCTCACCCTCTCGAGCTGAACCTCATGGCGACCCTGTAACACCCTGACTTTCCAAAACGTCTAAATTAACTCGTATCTTCTTGGAAAGACAAGGAGAGTGAGTAATAAATCAAAAATGATGTGGTATGTAATATTTTTAGTGTTGAAGGGTTGTATCTCAAGTTTTGAAGTTAAGTAAGTGGCAAAATAAAAGTTGGCGAAAGTTATCGTAAGTTCGTTTTTAAAGATTTGTCTAAATTTTGGGTCAAATGTCTTGGATGTTTTCTCCCAATATATAAATAGTAGAAGACCTATCACTCATTCAATCTAAGGCCTACGAGTCTAGTTTGCAACGCACAAAACCCCGTATCAAACCGACATCAGAGCAAAAAGTTATGAGGGTTTTACTAGGGACTGCCGGGGAAAAATCCGGGTCGGGTCAAAAATATGGTATGTCGGCTTATTGAACGTTTTTAACCATGAAAACATTCCATTTTAGTTCCAAACTAGAGATAAAGCTTAAGAGAGAGTTCCTATGGAGTTCTAGCATGATGAAGGTTAGTTCTTGATGATTTTTACCATTAAAAATTACCCCCGTGCCTAGAAACGTAATCCCTACACGTGGCAATCATTTTTCCCTACTATTAGCTGTGTTTGGAGCTGGTTTTTGAAGATATAATTTTGTCATTATTGGTGTTTCTTCAAGGTTTACACTTGGTTAACTAAGGTAATCATTTTGGGACCCTTTTATGGTTGTTTTTAATAATTTATGTGGACGTTTAGACAAGTTGGGGCAATATGGCAAATCTGCCGATTTAAGATTAATTATGAACTGTTTATAGTTGCGTACCAGCTGTGTATATATAGTATTTGCGAAGCTTAGGATATAAGAAACAACTTTCGTAAAGGAACTACGGTCTTTTGAGCGATAATTGGAAAGGTATATTAAGGCTATTCCCTACGTACGACATGTTTCCTGAAAGCTTAGGAGCAATGTAATTGGGTTGTTTTCCTTGTTACACTTGTAGCCATTATTGTTGATTGTTGGTTGCTCGAGTTGATATAATCCTCCCTTATCGAGATTTTTATTCAGTTAGTACCGTCCCTGTGTTGGACACGACTTAGAGGCTATTTGTATAGGTTGCTTATAACTAAATCGCTCGCTTTTAGAGATTGGATTCTTATTGTTGCCCTTGGGGCTATTGTGGTTAGCTGCAGGAATGTTATCTATGCCTAGAAGGTCTATGTTCTACCTACAGGGTTATATGGATGCCTAAAAGGGCTATGAGTTGCCTACGAGGATATATTGATGCCTAGAAGGGCTATGAGTTGCCTACAGGGCTATATTGATGCCTAAGAAGGCTATGTGCTTCCTACAGGGCCATGTTGTTGCCTAATAGGGCTATCAGTTGTCTATAAGCTATGTTGATGCTTAAGAGAGCTATGTGCTACCTACGGGGCTATATTAGTGCCTAAGAGGTTATGTGACTGCCTACGGGGCTAGGGGACTACTAATAGGGATTTATAGGCTGATTGGCACCTTCTGGGCTTATGGGGTCCTGAGTAGGTGGTCTAGTGTGCTGTTTGTACCTGCCGAGCTTATAGGGGCTTGGGTAGGTTGTTGTTTTATTAAATTTGATAAGTTTAGATTGAGGAGCAGGTCAGTACACTTATCTTATCCTTGATTTATTTATCAGATTATTCCAATATATCAGGATACCTCTTCATAGTTTATTGCCTTTTATACTCTGTACATTATTTTATACTGAAGCCCATTTCCTTGGGGGTGCTGCATTCATGCATGCAGGTCCTGACAGACGATCTAGTAGACCTCCTCAGCAGCAGGATTGACTTTTATCCGGTTGGCTAGCCCTTTCCTTCGGAGCTGCCAAAGTTGGGAGGTTTGTTACCTTTTGTTGTATATATCTTTATTGGTAGGCTGGGCCCTGTCCCGCTAATATTTACTACTCTTAGAGGCTTGCAGACTAGTGTGTGGGGTGTATAGCTATGTTATGGCCATATTGGCCTATGCTATTGGTTTGCTGAAGCTTGTGAGATGTTTGATGTATTATAATGATATATACCTGCTTTTAGTTTTGGTATAGATATCATGGTTTCTTCAACGGCCCAATCAGGACTTCTGTGCTAATTGGCTATTAATTTATATGATCTCCTAGGAGTAGTTGTTTCTTATATAGATCAGTTGACAGGGGCCTTCCCGGCTGTGGGCATAGTTTTAAGCCGAGATATACTTGTTTGTTTTCTTGATTGTGTGTGGCTGCCATGTGCTAGTAGCAAATGGTTCAGCAGGGTCGGCTCGGGCCTAAGTTTTGGCATTAGGAGCCAGTTGCGCTCCTCGAGTTTGGGGCGTGACAAACTTGGTATCAGAGCAATGTCGTATCCAAGGGAGTATGCAAGTCATGTCTAGTATATTCTTGTTTATAAATGTGTTGTGCACCACATCTGATAAGGAAGAAGCTACCGGGTATGTTAGAATGACGATCCTTTTTTTGCTCACCTCGTGCTCTAGAGCGGTGTCTTAAGGGTTGAGGATTCTATCTTATAATTGATACTTGTATACAGATAGAGATGACTGACACTAGACAGACCACAACTAGCGAGGGACTAGATACAACTGCAAGAGAGGGTACTGGCAAAGTACCATAGGTGGAGGTAGCCTATTGTGAGACCCAGGGGGAGACATCTTCTTAGCCCTCTATAGCTTCTCCACTGCCTCAGGAGCCTCCTAGGGCTACAGGACTTCTGGCTCCACCAGCAATATCACCTATAGTTCCTCCTATTCCATCTAATCAGGATTTCCAGAGTGCAGTATGTATGTTAGCACAATTAGTAGTTGCACAGTGCCAACCAGTTGCGCCAGATGTTGTCGGACCTTCTGAAGGGCCCGAAAGTTCGAGAGTTCATGAATTTCTTGCCTTGAATCCACCACAGTTTGCCGGGATAGATTGCAGAGAAGTCCCTCAACACTTTATTGATCAGCTTTATAGGATCTTTACAGTCATGCATGCCTCAGTGACTCAGTCAGTTTAGTTAGCAGCATTTCAATTGTGCGATGTTGCAGTATTGTGGTACGAGAGTTGGGAGAGATCTAGGAGAAAAGATGCATCCCTACCCACTTGGATATCTTTACAGAAACTTTCATAGATCACTATTTGGCTCGAGAGATTAGGGATGGCCGGGTGGACTAGTTTCTGAACCTCCGACAGGGCAGCATAAATGTCTGAGAGTACGGGCTGAGATTTGATTCATTGGCTAGATATGCACCAGCATTTGTTGATACGATGCATGATAGGGTGCGTTGATTTGTGGGAGGGCTCGACTTACACTTTATCGATGTTTGTTCTACCGCTGCATTAAATGATAATTTGGATTTCTCGCGAATTCAGGTATTTGCACAAGGTATAGAGGATCGCCGACATTTGCAGTATATGAGTGAGAGGGTCGAGAGAGAAAGACAGAAGAGGGCTAAGCCCACTGGTTCATAGGGAGATTTTCAGGGTGGTCCCAGACCCCAATATTCTATTAGGCCACCTAGACCTCCACCACAGCAGTTCCAAGGTAGTAGATTTGATCGACATGAACAGTCAGGCCCAGGTGAGGGTTTAGGAGCATCAGGCTCGCATCAGCAGAGGTGTTCAAGCCAGGCTAGGACAAGCCCACCGCGTTGTGCTACTTGTGGTAGGATGCATTTCGGGTGGTGTAGACAGGGTTCTAAGCCTATCCTTGAGTAGAAGGGGGGAATCCAATAACAAAGGGTCAGTTTGTCTCTGGTCTAAAAGTTAGAAAGATGATTTCTAAGGGTTGCATGTATTATCTTGTTAGGGTAAGGGATGTATATTCTGAAACCCCTACTCTTAGGTGGATCCTCGTTGTAAATGAGTTACCAGAATTATTTCCAGATGATTTGCCAAGTATTCCTCCCGAAAGGGAAATATACTTCAGTATTGACCTTCTCCCAAATACACAACCTATTTGTATTCATCCTTATAGAATGGCTGCGGCAAAACTTGTGTAGTTGTAAGACCAATAAAAAGATATGTTGGATAAGGGTTTCATCCGACCGAGTGTCGCTCCATGGGGTGCTCCAATTTTGTTTGTTAGAAATAAGGATGGTTCTCTTCGTATGTAAATTGATTATCGTCAAATGAAAAAGGTGACCATTAAGAATAAGTATCCTCTTCCAAGGATATATTATTTGGTTGACCAACTTCAAGGAGGAAGTTACTTCTCTAAGATTTATCTTCGAACAGGTTATCACCCGTCAAGGGTGAAAGAAAAGGACATTCCAGAGGCGGCTTTTAGAACCCGGTATGATCATTATGAAGTTTTTGTAATATCATTTGGGTTGATTACTTCTCCATCGGCATTTATGGATTTGATGAATAGGGTTTTTAGACAATACCTTGATATGTTCATAATTGTGTTCATTGATGATATTTTGATCTATTCATGAACTGAGAATGAGTATATTGATCAATTGAGGATTGTATTCCAAGTTCTCAAGGACTAACAACTCTATGAAAAGTTTAGCAAATGTGAATTTTAGTTAAGGTTCATAGCTTTCCTTGGACCTAATGTATCATGTAAGGTTATTGAGGTATATCCAAAGAAGATGGATGCGGTCAAGAGTTGTCCTAGACCACTAACTCCATCAGACATAAGAAGTTTCTTGTGCTTAGCCGGTTACTATAGAAGGTTTATGGAGAGATTTTCTTCCATTCCTTTTCCTTTGATGTCTTTAACTCAAAAGAAGGCTATGTTTATATGGTCTAAAGCTTGTGAGAAGAGTTGAAAAATAGACTTATTCCACTCCGTTGTTGCCCTTATCGGAAGGTACGGATGGTTTTGTGTTGTATAGTGATGCCTCTAGAATTGTGTTAGGATGCGTGATTCTGCAAATTGGTAAAGTTATTTCATATGATTCAAGGCATCTTAAGATCCATGAGAATAACTATCCTACCCATGACCTTGAGTGAGCGGGGGTTGTTTTTGCCTTAAGGATTTCGAGTTAATATTTGTATAGTGTTCATGTCGATGTTTTCACTGATTACAAGAGTTTACAATATGTGTTCAATCAAAAGGATTTGAATCTTTGCCAAAGAAGGTGGCTTGAGTTATTGAAAGACTATGACATTAGTGTTCTTTATCACCCTTGTAAAGCTACTATGGTAGCGGATGCTCTTATCGGTTGTCTATGGGTAGTGTTGCTCATATTGAAGATGAAAAGAAAGAGTTGGGTCAAGATGTTCATAGATTAGCCCGATTAGGTGTTCAATTGGTGGACTCCACCAAGGGTGGTGTTATGGTTCACAATGTGTCTGAATCATCCTTTGTGGCGGATGTGAAAGCTAAGCAAGGTCTTGATCAAATTTTAGTAGAATTAAAAGATGCGGTTCTTAAGAAAACTGTTGAGGCTTTCTCCCTAGGGGGAGATGGTGTCCTTATATATCAAGTCATTTATGTGTTTTGAATATTGATTACTTGAGGGAATAGATACTGTTAGAAGCCCGTAGTTCTCAGTATTCCATTCACCCGAGAGCCACCAAGATGTACCACGACTTACGAGAGGTCTATTGGTGGAATGGGATGAAGAAAGATATTGCGGATTTTGTGGCTAAGTGTCCAAATTGCCAACAAGTGAAGGTTGAACATTAGAAATCGGGAGGTATGTCCCAAGACTTTGGTATTCCTACTTGGAAGTGGGAAGATTAGAACATGGACTTTATAAATGGTTTATCTCGCAACCGGCGACAACATGACTCAATTTGGGTTATAGTAGATCTGATGCTGAAATCTGCTCATTTCCTTTTCGTCAAGGTTTCCTATTCGGCGGAAGAATGTGCTAAGTTGTACTTGAGAGAAATTGTAAGATTGCATGGAGTTCCCTTGTCCATTATTTTCGATCGTGTTACTTAATTCACTTCTCATTTTTGGAAGTCTTCCAAAAAGGGTCTTGGAACTAAGGTTAAGATTAGTACGGCTTTTCATCCCCAAACCGATGGGCAAGAGGAGCGTACTATCTAAACTTTGGAAGATATGTTGAGATCTTGTGTGATTGATATTAAGGGTAATTAGGATGACTACTTTCCATTGATTAAATTTGCCTATAATAATAGCTATCACTCGAGTATAGTTATCGCTCCATTTAAGGCCCTCTATGGTAGGGGGTGTAGATCTCCTATATGTTGGTTTGAGGTGGGTGAAGTTTCCTTGATAGGTCCAGAGTTGGTACATGAGGTCATTGAGAAAGTTCAACTTATATGATAAAGGTTGAATACGGTCCAAAGTAGGAAAAAGTCATATGTCGATGTGAGAAGAAGGATGTAGTGTTTGATGTTCATGATTGGGTATACTCGAAAATCTCTCCCATAAAGTGTGTAATAAGGTTTTCTAAGAAAGGAAGCTTAGTCCCCGATACGTAGGCCCATATTAGATTTTGAGTCGTGTTGGTAAGGTTGCTTATGAGTTGGATTTGCCGAATGAGTTGGCAATGGTGCATCCAGTTTTCAATGTCTCTATGCTTAAGAAGTGTATTGGTGATCCGACATCCATAGTTCCCTTACAAGGGTTGGGATTTGATGAAAGTCTTTCTTATGAGGTAGTTGCCATTGAGATTTTAGACTGGCAACCAAAAAGTTCAGGAATAAAAAAGTTGCTTGTGTAAATGTATTATGGAGGAATCACATAGTTGAAACTGCTACTTGGGAGCCGAGGCCGACATGATGTCCCGATATCCTCATCATTTTCCTTCTTCTCCTACTTTAGCTTGAGGTGATGAGTTCCCCTTGGTTTGTTCGGTGTTTTGGGAGTCATGAGAGTTTTATGTGTTTCCGCGATTCCCTTATGTTATGCATGTTCATGAAAAGCTTAGGTTTTGAAAGAAATGACTTATATGATTTATTTTCCTCATGTTGTTGTGCATGGAGTATGAGTTGCCTATAGACTTCATGATAGACTTCATGAGATGACTTGTTGAATATTATTTAGATATGCTTTTTGAGAATGAATTGCATAAAGGCTCCATTAGATTGTGTTGAGCATGCTTTTATGTTGGAGAAGGTAGTCCCTCCTTGAACATGAGAAATTTTGAAATTTCATACATATTGGGTTGTTAGATGTAGTCCCTACATCCTTATAATGCATTTCAGTAATTTTAGCCTGGAATTGATGTTTCCTCCTTAATTTTATGCATTCCATGCATGATGGGCTGTTAGACTTTGTTTCACCCCTCTTATGGTGTCTTGAGAACGTCCTAGCTTGGAGTCGATAGTTCATCCTCGGTTGTATGCATTGCATTGATAGGTTGGGTTGTTAGTTCCTCTCCTACTCTGTCAGAACAAGTTTAAATCTCATGCTATGACAAATGTTTCAAATGGGAGATATTGTAACACCCGTATCCAAAAAAGGGTAGTGAACAAGATTTTCTCAAAACGATACTAACCTACGGTACGAGTGTCTACGATCAATGTTAATATAGTAACCCAACCAAGGGTTGGGCTTGTGTTCCAAGGGAGTGGTTTTGAGAATTAACAAAAAAATAAAATTTAATTCTAACGAGTTGTAGCTAAAGATATTAACGATTGAAAACATTGTAAATTAAAAGCGGTGACAGAAAGTTGTCAAATATCAAATAAGGGTTTTGTCACAAGTAGTAAAAACAACAAAAATAACAAGAAAATCAAGTATGGGGAAATGTTCTTGGGGTGTGACCGCAATACAAGTTGAGATAAATCGTTGGGTACATTCTTTCGATAGGAAATTTGCAAGATAATAGTGACTAGGCTAAGCTTTAGATGGAAATAAGTTCCCGCTCGGGTAATTACCTAGTTTCAAATACGTTCTTCTCGGACAACCACTTGCCACATGAAGGCCAGCCTACACCTTACCCCACTCACTCTCTCGATCTGAGTGTTAGGATATGGGACTAGGGCTCACCCTCTCAGGCCGAACCTCTTGTCGACCCACTCCTTAAGCTATCAGTCTAGCGGTCTTGATTTCCCGACCTCCCTCTCCGGCAAGCAGAAAACACATGGGTTGTTTTGTAATTGCAAAACAAACCCATTAAATTAAACCACAACCACTAGGTGAAATTACCATTAAAATACATCTAACCTATCAGTAAGCAATACCCAACAATAATATCAACACATATTTGCTAAATCACACCCCAAGAATGGGGGGTTTTTAGCCACACATCAAGAAATAAAAAAATACACCTAAAATGATACTAAAATCAAATGGTTATAAAGAATTAAATCTTGATTTAAGAAAAGGAAGAAGAATGTAGAAAACTCACTTCCAATTTGGGGAAGATGAAATCCTTCTTTCTTCAAGTCTCCCAAAAAACCGTCTCCAAACTTGAGAGAAAATATCCAAAAAAGTACTATTATATTGTGAAAATTAAAATATATGGTCAACTCTTAAAAATTAATAACAAGTTTAGTATTTATAGACTTCAGAAGATAGTGCTGGCGGATCTTTCGGCGAGGTTAGTCAGAATCGCCGATTAACTCTGCGATTCGCCGTTTGGTGTAGTTCATCGCCGTCTTGCAGTAACCTTCAACATCGTCGTGTTCTGTGTCATTGGGCGACATAGTACTGCCTCGCGGAACTATTTGACTAAGCATCAACTTCTCCTTTCATCGCCTTTTTGATCCTGCTCCTTCAAGGCTTCGTGTACTAGAACAAAGGGCATAGTGCGTCCCTTCGGCTAATCGCCAAGTATTCTTGGCGATGCTTAGGCTTCAGCTTCTTTGTTCTTTTCAGGCTTTTTATTCCTTTTTGCGCCTAAGTGTCCATGCATCCACTAGAACTTCAAATACCTGAAACATAAGAGTTTTCACCAGATATTGAGAAAAAAATAAGCATTTGAGGACACTATTTCTATCAAAATAAACCCCTAAATGAGTCCAATTTGTGGACTAATGAACACCCCCAACTTAAACTTTTGCTTGTCCTCAAGTAAAACTCAAGTTCAGCAGTTGAAATAGGATGTCTCAATCAATGCAACACAGGACTCAATCATGAATGCATAGAACAAGACTCAATTTACTTATGCAGGAATCAATTGTGTACTCAAAAGATTCAAATTGTGAAACACCATTACCAAAGATTCTCATGCTCGCAATACTTGCTACTTGTGCAAGTTCAAGCTCAACAAACAGTATCTAAATGCTCTCACATAAAGAATGATTTCATATTCACACACAAAGTTTAATCAATTCAAGATCAGGAATCAGAGGCAAAGCTCACACTCAAAAAGAGGAGCACAATGCATGTTTTCACCAATTGGTTTGCCCTTATTTTCCAATTGATCTTTGGTTCGGCTCACTCAAGATTAAAAAGGTCTTTCTAATGCATATAATGGGGCTGAGTGCAAAGATATAGTCATTTAGGCTCAGTGAGTTTTCATCCTCGTGAGATGTGGTGTTCTCAAGGCATTCCCTTCTTTTTCTTTATCAATTCTTTTTCTAGTGCTTTTTATTCACCTCCATGGATTTCTTGGCAACCCGATTTCTTTGGTACTTTATTCCACAATTTTTTTTTCTGAATGGTTTCCATTGTTCTGCAACACCAGGGGTTAAGGGGGACTTTTCTTGCACTTCTTGACTTCTCCTTTTCCTTTTTACCACACCCCCAACTTAGACTTTTGGTCTAAGTTCGTTATTCGCTAAACCACAAATCAAGAGAATTATAGGTAGTGGGTCAGGTAAGGTCTAGGGTTCATCAAGGTTCTTCCAAAGAGAGGTAAGGCTGAAAGGGTGTTCAAAAGAGTTTTACACGCTCACGGGTAGGTCAAAAAAATGTCAAATTTGGCTCACACTCTTTAAAGGTTCCTAAGATCATTTCAAGAGCACACCTTTCTAAATAAATTAGACTAACAGGGCAAATTCTGGGTTTATTCATGCATGGTTCAAAGTAAGCTAATCACACAGGGCATCGACACTTAAGTTAAACAAGACTACACACTTTCGCTAGTGTGCAACAGTCTTTACAAGCGAATCAATTCGATATATGGCTAATTACAACGAGATGCAAAGAGTTTACATATTGTCTATTCAACTTCATTTGGCCTCATCGTAGCCGTACATTCATTTTGTTCAATTGTAAGCACAGTTGAAGTCATCGGTATTGATCAAAACCAAGACTCAAATTTTTGCAAAAGAACAACCACATTCAACACATGATAGGTGGCAGAAATGTGTGAAAAATTCAAAAAAAATCGGAAGGATCAAAATCATTTTGCAATTAAAAATAAAAGAAAATACAGTGATAAGCTCAAACATCCACAAAAAAGAACTATTTAACACAATAATAGATAAAAGCCTAAATACATAAGCAAAAACACAGACACGAGTCACAAATAGCACAGAAAAGGGTGAGCCTTACCCCACCATATATAAAAGCAATTTGTCCTCAAATGAAAATAAAATTAACCAAGATTTCAAAGATAACGAAGGACAGAGAGGGAGGTAAAGAGGTGATCCTGGCTATGCGGTTGCTCCATCTTTCATGGCATTAATATCCAAAGTGACCACCAGAAGGACCAGCTCTACTAGATCCCGCAGCACGAGAATTTGCCAAAGAAGCTTGCACGACAACATTTATCATGATTTCTTCAGTCTCGGCTGTGTCGTCCGCTGTAACTTCCTTAAATATATCTTCATCAGTTTCTGCCTCTGATTTAGGATCAGTTGAATGCTTCATTTCATTTCCATATACTGCGGCAGTCTGAGGCATTTCGAGCACATCTGGAACTTCCAATGTTCCAAAGATCATGGACATATCAATGTACTTTAGGTAGTCCACATATTTCTTCAGATCTGCATTGGCGGCCTTTAAGATTGTTACTTCCTCTGTGGCTCCTTGATCGTGCCTACACACTACTATCCTGGCCTCTAGAGCATCGATAGCAGTGCTCACTGGTCTCACAACATTGTCGAGGGTAACCTGAATCATGCCTGGAATGGAGCTTTCTATGTTGGCAGTCTAAAAATTAGCAGATTGTGCAAGCTGTCCCATTCGGATCCAGGATGCCTGAGTGATTGGCTCACATAAGTTAACAACAACCATAGGTTTAGGTGGTAATGAAGCAGCAGAGGGACCTGTATGGTCAGAAGGAGTTGTAATGACATCAGACATACCTGAAGGCACAGGGGCCGGATTAGGCAAATATGCCTATGCAGGTATAGATCTAGTGGCCACAGATTCCTTCTGTTTCTTTTTTGTTTGATCCTTAATATATTCGGCTTCATTCGTTCAGATACTGGTGGAGGCGGTGGCAGCCAATTCCATATCCATCGTTGCATCTCTAGGCACCTGAGCTCTTTTGAATAATTTAGTGATTAATACCGGGAAAGGGAGAGATGTATGGCTCTGTTTTGCACTCATATGGATCTAAGAGGCAATAACCATCCCGAGATTTATCCTGGTTTTCTCCATGATGCATCCAAGGCAAGCTGCCTTAGCATGACGAAGGATTGATTGATTTTGTGATGGCATAACTGTGCTGCTAATGAATCCAAACCAGTATCGTGCAACTATGTTCATATTTTTCTTCTCAATTGGAACTCCTTCTGCTAACCATGTTGGAGCATTATCATCTGAAAATAGCGGAGCTAACCACTTTTTCATCGCTTCTAGTTTCTATGTCCTGATCAAGTGTTGGCAGTGGTTATTAATCTTATTGGACATACCTAAAGTTGTGTTGATAGTCTCACTGTCACAGGCTACCTTCCTTCCTCTAACAACCACGTAGTCAACTGCCTTAAAAATGGGACTAGCTCTTTTCGTTGAGGTCCCAATGCACTGTATACGTCGTAGAACTCTCTAACCAAGCTTGGTATGTAAGAGTCGCGATGTTTTGTGAATATTTGGAATTTGTGGTGTTTCAGGCACTCCATCACCTATGCATACCTATCAATAACCCCATCTATGAAACATCATTTTTCCTCAATGATCGCTCTCAGACCGTCCTCATTTGATCTATTTGTTGATCCATGTTGGGGACCTTGTACTGGAGGTGCCAACACTAATGCTTGCTCTGAAGCTGGAGGAGTTGGAGTGGTGGATTGACTATCTTTGATCCGATGTGGATCATGAATCATTCTTTATCGTAACTCAGCCCTCCTTGCCTCTTTCTGGTAGTCTTCGTCAGACTCCGCACTCTCACTGTTATATGTAGGTGGTTCGGTGGTATAGAAGTCTGTGCTGTCAGAGCTTCCGTCAGATAATTCAAAGGTTTTTCCCTTTCCCTTGCTTTTTGAAGTTGTGGTAACCTTGCCCCTAGGTGGAGGTGCATTTTCATTGATCACAACTCCTATCTCCCTTCCTCTGGTTAGTCATTTGGCCATATCTACAAACGTTAGAGAGAATTGTTAGTAATTACATTGTAGCAAAAAATTGTAGACTGATTCGCAGATCAAATAATCGAATCGACAAACTTCTTTGCCAATCATGAATATGTCCTTCAAAAGTTACAGAGCCCATAGCGCTTAAGATATGAAATTAAGGGCGATCTAGGGCTAGTAGGCGATCCGCCAAGTGATTCGGAAAGATCAACTCAGCTCACCGACTGACCTAACGTGCCTGAGATTCAACTCACTATTCAAAATCAATCGTACAAACCTCAAAAACGAAATTAAAATATGTATTAATGAAATTCAGCCCAGACCCATAGCACCCATTCATGGTCAACACCCATTATGCATAGTTCACAACATTTAGTTTCAAGGTAAGCAGAGTGAAAAAGTAAATCGAACAGTAAAAAGCAAATAGGCCCCAATTTACAATTAAGAAGCAGTCATTCGAGATTTTCTACTCATATCAGAGAGATCTAACACATATTAATGGACACCTATATTGCGTATGAGGTTGATCTATTCAAAAGCGAAAGGGTATTTTCAGAAACTAATCTTTTTTGCGTGTAAACAAAATTGTAATGCTAGACGACAATGAAAATCTGAGTTCCAAGTGCTTATCCGTGACTAAAATACTAATTTAAGGTGAGAAAATGTAAATTACTACCTTGGTATGAATTTATGGAGTTTGGAAGTGAGAAAGATTGAAGAATTGTGACTGTTGGCAATATACGCTGTTTAATTTGTGTCCATTTGGCGACGTTAGTCGCACTCGCCAACCCACTTGGAGATTCACCGAGAGGTCATTTATCTAGCCCTTTATTCAAAATCTTCAATTTTCAGGGGGTGAATTCGACGGTCTGCATCGAGATCGCAAAATTTTTTGACGATGCGCCGAGCTGCTTTTCTAGTTCGTCGAGTTTTACAGGCTATGTACAACTCTTGTATTGAGCCAAACGTTGGAACCAGTCGGGCTCGCCGACCTGTTTGGAGACTCGCGAAATGCACTTTCTGCTCGCCAATCTTAAATTTTCCACACTTTCCTTGTTTTAAGCTGCAACATCAACACACCATTATTCATAAAAGTAAAATCCTAAGCATTTAAGACCATGGGTTTCCTCCAAAGAAGCGCCTAATTTACCATTGTGGCACGACGCAAGTCATTGCTTAAGTTTCGTTGTTGGGTTTGGCCATGTGATGCCTAACTTGACCAACGACACTAACCTACAGTACGAGTATCTACGATCGTCGATAATATAGTAACCCAACCAAGGGTTGGGGTCGTGTACCAAGGGAGTGGTTTTGAGAATTAGTAGAAAAATAAAATTAAGTTCTAATTAGTCATAGCTAAAGACATTAACGATTAAAAACATTGTAAATTAAAAAAGTTGATACATGGGTGTCAAATATCAAATGGGGGTTTTGTCACAAGTAGTAAAAACACAACAAGAAAATCAAGTATGGGGACAAGTTCTAGGGGTGTGACCGCAATAAAAGTTGAGATAAATCATTGGGTACAAGCTTTCCACAGGAAATTTACAAGATAATAGTTACTAGGTTAAACTTTAGATGGAAATAAGTTCCCTCTCGGGCAACTTACCTCGTTTCAAATGAGTTCCTCTCAAACACCCATTTGCCACATGAAGGCCAGCCAACGCCTTACCCCACTCACTCTGTTGAGCTGAGTGTTAGGATATGGGACTAGGGCTCACCCTCTCGGGCTGAACATCATGTCAACCCTGTAACACCCTGACTTTCCAAAACGTCCAAACTAACTCGTATCTTCGTGGAAAGACAAAGAGGGTGAGTACTAAATCAAAAATGATGTGGTATGTCATATTTTAAGTGTTCAAGGGTTGTATCTCAATTTTTGAAGTTAAGTAAGTGGCAAATTAAAAGTTGGCGAAAGTTATCGTAAGTTCCTTTTTAAAGATTTGTCTAAAATTTGGGTCAAATGTCTTGGATGTTTTCTCCCAATATATAAAGAGTTAGAAGGCCTATCACTCATTAAATAGAAGTCCTACGAGTCTTGTTTGCAACACACAAAACCCCGTATCAAACCGACATTAGAGTAAAAAGTTATGAGGGTTTTACTAGGGATTGTCGGGGCAGAATCCGGGTCGGATCCGTGTCGGGTCACAAAAATGGTATGTCAGCTTATTTAACGTTTTAAGCCATGTAAACATTCCATTTCAGTTCCAAAGCAGAGAGAAAGCTTAAGAGAGAGTTCCTATAAAGTTCTAGCATGATGAAGGTTACTTTTTGACGATTTCTACCATTAAACATTGCCCCCGTGCCTAGAAACGTATTCCCTACACATGGCAATCATTTTTCCCTTCTATTAGCTGCGTTTGGAGTTGGTTTTTGAAAATATAATTTTGTAGTTATTGGTGCTTCTTCAAGGTTTACACTTGGTTAACTAAGGTAATCATTTCGGGACCCTTTTATGATTGTTTTTATGAATTTCTACGGACGGTTCAACAAGTTGGGGAAATATGGAAAATCTATCAATTTAAGATTAATTATGAACTCTTTATAGGTGCCTACTAGCTGTGTATATAAAGTATTTGCAAAGCTTAGGATATAAGGAACAACTTTCGTGAAGGAACTACGGTCTTCCGAGCGTTCATTGGAAAGGTATGTTAAGGCTATTCCCTACTGACGACATGGTTCCTTAAAGCTTAGGAGAAATGTAATTAGGTTGTTTTCCTTGTTACACTTGTAGCCATTATTGTTGATTGTTGGCTGCTCGAGTTGCTATAATCCTCCCTTATCGGGATTCTTATTCAGTTAGTAGCGTCCCTGTGTTGGACACGACTTAGAGGCTATTTGTATAGGTTGCTTATAACTAAATTGCTTGCTTTTAGTGATTGGATTGTTATTGTTGCCCTTGGGGCTATAGTGGTTAGCTGCAAGAATGTGATCTATGCCTAGAAGGTCTATGTTCTGCCTACAGGGTTATATGGATGCCTAAACGGGCTATGAGTTGCCTACGGGGCAATATTGATGCCTAGCTACAGGGCTATATTGACGCCTAAGAAGGCTATGTGCTTCCTATAGGGGAATGTTGTTGCCTAAGAGGGCTATGAGTTGTCTATAAGCTATGTTGATGCCTAAGAGAGCTATGTGCTGCCTACGGGGCTATATAAGTGCCTAAGAGAGTTATGTGACTGCCTACGGGGCTAGGGGACTACCGATAGGGGTATATAGGCTGATTGGCACCTTCCGGGCTTATGGGGGCCTGAGTAGGTGGTCTTCTGTGTTGTTTGTACCTGCCGAGCTTATGGGGGCTTGGGTAGGTTGTTATTTTATTTTTTTTGATAATTTTAGATTTAGGAGCAGGTCAGTACACTTATCTTATCCTTGATTTATTTATCAGATTATTCCAGTATATCAGGATACCTCCTCAAAGTCTATTACCTTTCATACTCTGTACATTATTTTTTACTGACGCCCCATTGCCTTGGGGGTGCTGCATTTATGCATGCAGGTCCTGACAGATGACCGAGTAGACCTCCACAGAAGTAGGATTGACTTTTATCCGGTTGGATAGCCCTTTCCTTCGAAGCTACCAGAGTTGGGAGGTTTGCTACCTTTTGTTATATATATCTTTATGGGTAGGCTGGGGCCCTATCCGGCTAATATTTACTACTTTTAGAGGCTTGCAGACTAGTGTGTGGGGTGTATAGCTACGTTATGGCCAGACTGGCCTATTTTGTTGGTTTTCTTAAGCTTGTGAGTTGTTTGATGTATTGTAATGATATATACCTGCTTTTAGTTTTGGTATAGATATCATGGTTGCCTCGACAGCTCATTCAGGACTTCTGTGCTAGTTGGCTATTTATTTATACGATCTCCTGGGAGTAGCTGTTTCTTTTATAGATCAGTTGATAGGGGCCTTCCCGGCCGAGGGCTTAGTTTTAAGCCGAGATATACTTGTTTATTTTCTTGATTGTGTGTGGCTGCATTGTGCTAGTAGTAAATGGTTCAGCTGGGTCGGCTTGGGCCTGAGTTTTGGCATTAGGAGCCAGTTGCGGCCCTCGAGTTTGGGGCGTGACAAACTGGAATTAGAGCAACGCCGTATCCTAGGGAGTCTGCAAGCCATGTCTAGTAGAGTCTTCTTTATAAATGTGTTGTGCACCACATTTGATAAGGAAGAAGCTACCGGGAATGTTACAACGACGATCCTTCTTTTGCTCACCTCGTGCTATAAAGCGATGTCTTAAGGGTTGAGGTTTCTGGCTTATAATTGATACTTGTATGCAGATAGAGATGACTGACACTAGACAGACCACAACTAGTGAGTGGCTAGATACAACTGCAAGCGAGGATACCGGCAAGGTACCACAGGTTGAGGTAGCCTATTGTGATACCCAGGGTGAGACATCTTCTCAGTCCCCTATAGCTCCTCCACCACCTCAGGAGCCTCCGAGGGCTACAGGACTTCCGGCTCCACCAGCAATACCACCTCTAGTTCCTCATATTCCATCTGATCAGGATTTCAAGAGTGCAGTATGTATGTTAGCATAGTTAGTAGCTACACATTGCCAACCAGTTGCACTAGATGTTGCCGGACCTTCTGAAGGGCCCGAAAGTTCGAGAATTCGTGAATTTCTTGCCTTGAATCTACCACAGTTCACAGGGACAGATTGCAGAGAAGACCCTCAACACTTTATTGATCAGCTTCATAGGATCTTTAGAGTCATGCATGCCTCAGCGACTGAGTCAGTTGAGTTAGAAGAATTTTAATTGTGTGATGTTGCAGTATTGCGGTATGAGAGTTGGGATATATATAGGAGAAAGGATGCATCCCTACCCACTTGGGAGAGCTTTACAGAAGCTTTCATATATCACTATTTGCCTCGAAAGATTAGGGATGGCCGGGTGGACCAGTTTCTGAACCTCTGATAGGGCAACATGAGTGTCCGAGAGTACGGGTTGATATTTGATTCATTGGCTAGATATGCGCTAGCATTTGTTGATACGAAGCATGATAGGGTGCGTAGATTTGTGGGAGGGCTCGACTTACACTATATCGATGCTTGTTCTACCACTGCACTAAATGATAATATGGATATCTCGCGAATTCAGGCATTTGCACAAGGTATAGAGGATCGCCGACATTTACAGTATATGAGTTAGAGGGTCGAGAGAGAAATAGAAAATAGGGCTAGGCCCGCTGGTTCACAGGGAGATTTTTAGGGTGGTCCCAAACCTCGATATCCTATTAGGCCACCTAGACCTCCACCACAGCAGTTCCAAGGTAGTAGATTTGATCGTCAAGAACAGTCAGGCCCAGGTGAGGGCTCACAAGCATCAGGCTTGCAGCAGCCGAGGGGTTCAGGCCAGACTGGGACAACCCTACAACGTTGTGCTACTTGCGGTAGGATGTATTTCGGGAGGTGTAGACAGGGTTCCACAGGTTGTTATTTTTGTGGACAGGAGGGGCATCAGTTGAGAAACTGCCCTAACATAGGTTAGGGTGGTATAGGTCAGTCGACCAGGTCAACAGTAGGTTCCTCCTCATCATCACAGTCTACAGGGCTTGGAACCTAAAATTCATCACGTAGAGGTTGAGGCGGAGGCAGAGAGGGAGCATCTAGTTCTGGTAGTGGACAGAACCGTACATATTCATTAACTGGCCGACAAGACTTAGAGTCATTACTAGATGATTTGACAGGTACATTGATTGTTTGCTCCCATTGTGTTTATTCTTTGATAGATCCTAGATCTACTCTGTCTTATGTTACTCCATTTATTGCGGGGAAGTTATGTATAGTAGCAGAGTCATTAGATCGACCCATTATTGTATCTACACTAGTTGGTGAGTCTATTATTGCCAGGAGAGTCTATCGAGGTTGCGCGGTAGAAATTATCGACCGTCAGACCTCTGTAGATCTCGTAGAGTTAGAGATGGTCGATTTTGACGTTATTATGGCTATGGACTAGTTAGCGTCTTGTTATGCTAATGTTGAGTGCCGGACAAAGATTGTTAGATTCCACTTTCTATGAGAGGTAGTTCGAGAATGGAAAGGCGATACAGCAACGTCGAAAGGTAAGTTTATTTTTTATCGTAAGGGGAGGAGGATGATTACCAAGGGTTGTATTTATCATCTTGTTCACGTTCATGATATAGATGTATAACCACCAACTTTTCAGTCTATTCTGGTAGTTAATGAGTTTCTTGATGTATTTCCAGACGAGCTCCCTGGTATCCCTCCAGAACAGGAAATGGATTTTGCTATCGATATTCTACCAAGTACACAACCCAAATCTATCCCTCCTTATAGAATGTCTCTTACTGAGCTAAAGGAATTGAAGGATCAGCTGAAACACTTGTTGGATAAAGGCTTTATTAGACCTAGTGCTTCACCATGGGGTGCACCAGTATTGTTCGTAAGGAAGAAAGTTCGCTCACTAAGAATATGTATCGATTACCAACAACTGAATAAGGAAACTATAAGAATAAGTATCCCCTTCCGAGGATAGATGACTTGTTTGATCTGTTACAATGTGCTAAGTGTTTCTCAAAGATTGATTTAAGATCAGGGTACCACCAGATATGAGTTCGTGAGCAAGACGTTCCAAAGATGGCTTTTAGAACTAGATATGGACACTTTGAGTTCTTGGTAATGTCTTTTGGATTAATTAATGCCCCAGAAGTGTTCATGGACCTGATGAATAGTATATTCAGGCTGTATCTAGACTTGTTTGTGATTGTATTTATTGATGATATTTTGGGGTATTCATGTTCAAAAGATGAGAATGAAATTCATCTGCGAGCAGTCCTTTAGGTTCATCGAGACCGAGAACTTTATGCAAAGTTTTCTAAGTGTGAGTTCTGGTTAGACTCTGTAGCTTTCTTAGGCCATATTGTATCAGATGCAGGCATTGCGGTTGATACACAAAAGATTTAGGCCGTAAAGACTTGGCCCAGACCCATGACTCCGACTTAGGTTCGTATTTTCTTAGGCTTAACTGGGTACTATAGAAGGTTTGTAGAGGGTTTTTCTTCAATTTCAGCCCCATTAACGAAGCTGACTCAAAAAGCAGCGAAGTTACAGTGGACTGAGGCTTGCGAGCATAGTTTCCAGGAGCTGAAGGACAGGTTGACATCAGTACCAGTTCTTGCATTGCCAGACGGTACAGAAGGTTATGCGGTGTATTGTGATGCTTCTGGTGTTGGGTTGGGATGCGTTCTAATGCAACATGGTAAGGTTATCGCATATGCTTCAAGGAAGTTGAGAAAGCATGAGAAGAACAATCTGACCCATGATTGAGAGTTGGTTGTAGTTGTGCATGCACTAAAGATCTGGAGACACTATTTGTATGGCGTTCATGTTGACATCTTCACAGATCATAAAAGCCTTCAATATATCTTTAGGAAAAAGTAGTTAAATCTACGACAACGTCGATGGCTTGAATTACTGAAAAATTACGAAGTGGACATTTTTATCATCCAGGAAAGGAGAATGTGGTAGTTGATGCCCTTATTCAAAGGTCTATGGGTAGTTTATCATATTTAGGTGTTGAGAAGCTTGGGCTAGAGTGAGAGCTTCATCAGTTAGCTAGCTTGGGAGTCAGATTGTTAGAGGCAGAAGATAGTGGGTAACAATTCAGGACACAACCATATCATCTCTAGTTGTAGAAGTAAAATCACGGCAACAAGATGATCCTAGCTTAGAGCAGCTCAGAGCTAAGGCTCAAAATGAACAGACTTTAGCATTTGATATAGCAGGAGATGGAGTCCTTATATATAGAGGTCAATTGTGTGTTCCAAATGTTGCAGGGCTTCCGCATCAGATTATGGAAGAGGCACATCATTTATGTTATTCTATTCACCCTGGTTCGACGAAGATGTACCATGATATTAAGGATATCTATTGGTGGCACGGGATGAAGAAGGACGTTACTGAGTTTGTGGCACAGTGTCCTAACTGCCAACACATGAAGGTTGAGCACCAAAAGCCCGCTGGGATAGTTCAGGAGATAGCCATTCCTTTGTGGAAGTGGGAAGCAACTAATATGGATTTTATTACAGGGTTACCTAGATCGCGTCGCAATTTTGACGCTATTTGGGTAATTTTTGATAGACTAACAAAATAAGCCCATTTCTTACCAGTCAGGGCTTCTTTTACGGCCAAAGACTATGCAGGGCTCTATATTAGGGAGATTGTTAGGCTACACGGTGCCCCAGTATCTATTATCTCTGATAGAGGAGCACAATTCACCGCCAACTTCTGGAAGTCCTTCTAGAAAGGGTTGGGGACACAGGTTAATCTTAGTACAACCTTTAACCCTCAGATAGATGGCCATGCTGAGCGCACAATTTTGACACTCGAGGATATGCTACGGGCGTGTACACTAAACTTCAAGGGGAGTTGGGATGACTACTTACGTCTTATAGATTTCACATACAATAATAGTTATCATTCCAGTATCGGGATGGCACCTTAAGAGGCTTTGTATGGGCGAAAATGTAGATCCCCCGTTGTATGGTTCGAGTTAGGTGAGTCAGGGTTTATTGGACCCGACTTAGTACAACAGACATTGGAGCAGGTCAAGCTCATACGGGAGAGGTTGGTAATAGCTCAAAGCTGATAGAAGTCATACTCAGATGTGCAATTAAGGGACTTAGAGTTTTGCGTCGATGACTGGGTATTCTTAAAATTCTTTCCTATGAATGGGGTTATGAGATTTGGCAAAAACGACAAGATTAGTCCAAGATTCATTGGGCCATACCAGATCCTTCAGAGGGTAGCATGAGTGGTTTATGAGTTAGAATTACCTTCGGGGCTAGAATCTGTTCATCCAGTTTACCATGTATCTATGCTACAGAAGTGCGTAGGAGACCCTTCTCGGGTTGTCCCAGTTGAGGATGTTCAGATCACAGAGGAGTTGTCCTACGGGGAAACTCTAATTACCATATTAGATCGGCAAGTCTGTAAATAGAGGACCAATGAGGTGGCTTCGGTTAAAGTATTGTGGAGAAACAAGAATAGAGAAGAGGTGACCTGGGAAGCTGAGGATGGCATGAGGTCCAAATATCCTCACTTGTTTCATATCCAAGGGTAATGGCATATCAGTTTATATTGGTACAGTGAGGTAAGATACCTATCTGATTTATTTTTTATAATTGTTGCTTATTATTATTGTTGTTGTCATTGTATATTTCTCGCACTGTTATTGCGGAGCTATAGTGCTTAGCAATTTAATTTGTCATGTGAGACGCCTAGGTTATACTTTTTGCATCTTAGGTTCCTGGATATGGACAAACTTATCTGCGTGACTTAATTATTTTTTTCATTCGAGGACGAATGTTTCTAAGGGGGGAAGGATGTAACACCCCGACTTTCCAAAATGTCTAAATTAACTCGTATCTTCGTGGAAAGACAAGGAGGGTGATTAATAAATCAAAAATGATGTGGTATGTCATATTTTAAGTGTTCAAGGGTTGTATCTCAAGTTTTGAAATTAACTAAGTGGCGAAATAAAAGTTGCAATAGTTATCGTAAGTTTCTTTTTAAAGATTTGTCTAAAATTTGGGTCAAATGTCTTGGATGTTTTCTCCCAATATATAAAGAGTTTGAAGGCCTATCACCCAATAAATTGAAGGCCTACGAGTCTAAATTGCAACGCACAAAATCCCGTATCAAACCGACATTAGAGTAAAAAGTTATGAGGGTTTTACTAGGGACTGTGAAACGACCCCAAAATGCCCGAAAATGTGCTTCGGAAACACCTATAATTGTAATTTCCATATATCTCAAAATCCGTGCATGATTTTGGAAATTCGACTTCATATTCTTATTCGTGGGGTCAAATTGAGTAGGAAATGGGTCTAACCTGAATTTTAGAACAATCGTATCAAAATTCGAAAATCGC